>OY811982.1:94692-132192 GCA_963681505.1 Eunapius fragilis | reverse complement strand
GCGTGCTGCAACTCCGCAAGCTCATTCATCAGGGTCTGGGGCTCCGCCCCAGCCGCTGAGGCATTTCAGATGGCTAGAAGGCCAATCAGTAGATGTAAAAACGTTACTATAATGCATGTATGTGTGCTTGATAAAAAATCAGAATGGCTGGCGAACCGTTCTTATGATACAATGATGTAATAATATTGGTTTGGGGCCACGAGACACGAGCGAAAAGTGGTCCGGTTAAAACAGGAGCGGATCCAGGAATTTTGAAGGGGGGGGGGGGGGGGGCACCAATAATGAAATAGGTGAGAAATGGGCGTGGTTCACCGAAAGGGGGTGGGTGCGGGAGGGGGCAATGCAATAACGCTATATTGCGCGACTATAAATATACAATTAGACGAACGAAAAGGGGGGGGGGGGGGGGGGGGGGGGGGGCACGTGCCCCCGGTGTCCCCCCCCCCACTGGATCCGCCACTGTAAAACCACCGGTGGTGACGGCCCTGTATTCATGCATGTATCTTATCTTTGTGCACCTTTGCATACTACCTGTGCATGTGTGCCTACGGACTACCACCGATATCAAGCTGCGTGTCTACCTCTATCAAGCCAGGGAATTGTATGGAAGTGACCAGTCTTTGGATTGTCAGGTGTGTGTGTGTGTGTGTGTGTGTGTGTGTGTGTGTGTGTGTGTGTGTGTGTGTGTGTGTGTGTGTGTGTGTGTGTGTGTGTGTGTGTGTGTGTATGTGTGTGTGTGTGCATGTGTGTGCAGGTGCATGTGTGCGTGTGCATGTGTGTGCACATGTGTGTGTGCTTGAGTGTGCACATGCATGTGTGTGCTTGAGTGTGTGTGTGTGCATGTGTGTGTGCATGCATGCTTGAGTGTATGTTGGTGAGGTTAAAGCATCAATGTGTGGGACCCTACCTCCACACCCCATCCTCCCTCAGATCCTTACTGCATTGTATCCTTGGGGTCAAAGAGCACTCACTCCATCACCCTGGAACAGACGGTCACCCCAAAGTGGGAGGAGACACTGGTGCTTGACCTCCGTATCTATGGCGACCCCCAGCACCTGCGGACGTCACTTCCGATGATAACTGTGGAGTTCTATGACAGCGATAGATAGATGTCTGAGCGCATCCATGGGTTATTTATTCATGATGTACATTCTCTCCCCCTCCACTCCCCTCCCACTCTCCCCCCTCCCCTTCTCTCCCTCCTAGCCCTCCCCCTTCCCCCTCTCCCCTCCCTCTCCCCTCCTTATAGGGTGATGAGCACATAGGATGGGCCTATTGCCACCCCTGTGTGCACCTCACCACCAGGTCACCCTCTGCAGAGCTGGAGTGGCACCAGATCACCAGACACAACAAGCCATCAGGAGAGGTCCTGGCTGCTTTTGAACTGGTGAGATATGGCTCCCCTTTCACATCATAGTGATGTCATAATGATGGGAGGGCACTTCATGTTTTTGCTTCTATTAATTTGGTGTATGGACGGACCATGGATCAGACCCATGTGCATGTATGGATCAGATCTGTGTGCATGTTTGGATCAGACCTGTTTGCATGTATGGATCAGACCTGTTTGCATGTATGGATTAGACGTGAGTACATGTATGGATCGGAGCTGTTTGCATGTATGGATCAGACCTGTATGTATTCACTTAAATAGCCACTTAGTGAATGTGCCTCCCCCAGTTTTGAGTGAGGAAAACAAGTCATTTACTAAATTTACCTTGTCACTCTAATTAATTTACTTCACGCCTTTATTGGTACAGTAATGTAGCTTCTGTAAACATGACATTTCCTAAGAACTCAAAAGAATTCAAATAGTTGTGGAGACAGAGGGAAGGCAGGGTAATGTTTTGTGGGGACAGAGGGAAGGCAGGGTAATGTTTTGTGGGGACAGAGGGAAGGCAGGGTAATGTTTTGTGGAGACAGAGGGAAGGCAGGGTAATGTTTTGTGGGGACAGAGGGAAGGCAGGGTAATGTTTTGTGGAGACAGAGGGAAGGCAGGGTAATGTTTTGTGGGGACAGAGGGAAGGCAGGGTAATGTTTTGTGGGGACAGAGGGAAGGCAGGGTAATGTTTTGTGGGGACAGAGGGAAGGCAGGGTAATGTTTTGTGGGGACAGAGGGAAGGCAGGGTAATGTTTTGTGGGGACAGAGGGAAGGCAGGGTAATGTTTTGTGGAGACAGAGGGAAGGCAGGGTAATGTTTTGTGGAGACAGAGGGAAGGCAGGGTAATGTTTTGTGGAGACAGAGGGAAGGCAGGGTAATGTTCTGTATGTGGGTGATGTGCCATACACGGCCACCTGTGCACCAATAGATAAGCTATCACCAAGGCACTAACGTATCATCTCCTCCCAAGACTAATCAGAAATCAGATAGCCTTAGTTTGGCACGCTTTTACATCAAATCGATGGCCTTGCCTAACTGCCATGCATGCAGACCGGCAATTAATTCATAATCAGGCGAAAATAATGTTATTTTATTTTAATTAATTGGCTGTTAACATAATAAATAAAGTGTCTGATGAGATTAACGGCGGTGAAATCAGAATTTGTTAATCACAATTGCAAGCCGAGTTAGATCACTGAAATCAGATAGCCTTAGTTTGGCACGCTTTTATATCAAACCGATGGCCTTGCCTAACTTCTCTGCCATCAAACTGGCAATTAAATTATAATAATCGGGCGTAAATAAATTTTAATTAGCTGTTTTAATAACATGATAAATCTCTGGTGAGTTTAACGGTGATGTCAGAATTTTTAATCGCCATTGCAAGCCGAGTACACTGATGTCCACAAACATGCAAATACACGGAATATCCAAACAGCTAACGAGCAAGAACAAGAGATGTAGGTATTTAAATGACTATTATTTTATGTAGTGAAGTCCATATTATTATGGACACATCCGGGCCACTGCATAAACATATGGACGTAAGGATATTACATTTCAGCTCGATTAATTATAATGTACGGTAATTACGTATCACAAGTCCGCAGGTTTTTCTTTTTAACTGGTAGTTGATCCGTATGCATGCAGTCGCAATAATCAGATTGATCTCTTGGAAATGAAGGAGTTCGATTGGCTACAATGGACCGTCACTTTGTACTTGGCGATATGTAGTCTACCTTCGTCGCATCAATGCAACAACAAAGGTATGCGTGCGTGTGTGTGCATTTGACTATTTGTGCGTGTTTGTGATTGTGTGTGTGTGTGTGTGTGTGTGTGTGTGTGTGTGTATCTGTGTCCGGACACATTTCCACTTAGCAACGCGTTACACATATAATACCGTGAATTTTTGCAAAATTGTAGCAAAATGTGGCTAATTTAATGTATAATATTATATGGGGCAAAATCACCCTTCTGGATAGTTTTTCAAGTTTTCAAATTTTGTCATTTTCCGTGAACCCCAAAGAGCTTCTATCAAATGGTCCTTATACGCATCCTAAATTAGACTAAAGTACCGAGTCGCAACAGCGAAAGTCACAGCTCGCAGCAACGGAAAATAAGGCATATTCATGCATGGTGTTCATAGCGCGACCTTAAGGTGGCCATACACTAGTATAGGCAACATATTGCACGCGACATGGTTGCACACAACAATACCATGCAGAACTAGGCAACATTTTGCGCGCGCATCACAAGGTTGCCATTGGCAATTTAGCGGTTTCACTATGGCGGTAGCTGATGTCGTTGGAGTTTGTGCTGCTGTAATTGCAATAACAGACGGAGGAAACGAAGGGAAAGGTCTATGTGGGATAAAAAGTGGTTGGAGCGCATGGAGCCTGGCGTATGAACATCTTTTGCAAGAGCTGGATGTATCCAGTTATCGTAACTCCGTACGGATGGACGCTGCGACATTTGAGGAATTGCTTGGCATGGTGGCTCCTTGAATAATCCGCATGCAAGGATACTAAAATGCGCCAATCTATTCATCGTGGTCGCGATTGAAATACGACTTCAATGTTGTGTTGTACAAGCACGGCCGTTGCTGCTCGTCAATAATAGACACCCTTTCTAATCCCAGGAACCATGTTGCGTGTTGGGCGCAACATGCAACATAGGGCCATACACTAAGCAACATTTCGGCGCGCAACGTGTTGCGCGCCGAAATGTTACCTATATAGTGTATGGCCACCTTATAATCAATATCGATCGATCTGGACTGCCCTTCACCAAATGAATTTTTATTGATGAAAGCGGTAAGGGCGTGCTATGTACACCAACAGCTTTCCCAACTCCACCATGAATATGCCTTATTTTCCATTGTTGCGAGCTGTGACTTTTTCCGGGTTGCGAGCCGGTACTGTAACCATCAGATCATGACGTTATTTGGCACTGAATTTATTATTAGCCATACATTTCAATGCGAGTGTTCTTTTCTTTTGCTTGTCTGTTTTGAAGAAGTATCACAAGAGTGGTTTTGCTGGACACTGTTCATGCAACAGTTACCTCACACTCCTCAGCCGCACACTCGAAGTAATTATCATTACTAAAAAGATTCATTAGGCTGTATATATGGTAATATATACCGATGGAAGACCGTCACAGAAGAAAGAACGTGTGCTTAATACTTGGCGTTTACTTGCACAAGACGAGCTGTCACTTTCGGTACTGTTGATGAAAGCATCGATGACATATTTAAGCTTTTTTATCAGCAAAATGTGCCGAACGTGTTTCGAAAGTTATGGAAAACTAGATTAGCTTGAAGCGAGGCTAAGGAGTGATTTACAAACAGTTTTGCGTTCTGCTGTGAAATCAACGAATGCAGATACTAAGACCTTTACAAATAGGAAGGGAAGTCGCAAAGGTGATGGTGGTGTAAAAAGCAAGGAAACGAGGCTTATGATTGAAAAGGAAAAATGAAGCACACCTATATTAAGTAATAAAAACATTCTCTATACGAGAAGGTTGGTGGTATATAGGAATCAAAGGTGATGGTGGTGTAAAAAGCAAGGGAACAAGGTTTCTGATTGAAAAGGAAAAATGAAATAGACCTATATTAGCAACATGTTGTCATATAAATGTGCTTGCTAATATAGGTCTATTTCATTTTTCCTTTTCAATCAGAATCCTTGTTCCCTTGCTTTTTACACCACCATCACCTTTGATTCTTATATACCACCAACCTTCTCGTATAGAGAATGTTTTTATTACTTGTTTCCTAAATTTTTCTGGTGGATTTGGTATTGTATTTAGTTCTTGAAACATATAGACCCAGGTAGCAAAAACGTCAACTTGTATGATCATGACAGATTTATTTTGAATCTGCAATTTTGATGAGGTTACTAGTCCCCAGCCTACCTCCATTGAGGACCAAAGGGTGATAAAGGTTAGCAAGAGCGAAGCCATATAATACATAGGATAAATGCACCCTAAGTAAACTGATCTCACGCTATTATCTGATAAACCTTGCACCGCAATACATTACCAAATTGACGTAAGCAACTTTGGCAGTGCATACTCTACTATAAAGCGGAGAGAGACGCAGTATCTACCGCTGTAACTATTCCTTCCATTTTAGCGATATACCATGCATGCTCATAATTTATGGATCCAACATTTATCGATGCTGTAACGTACCTTTAGGTGGTCGTTTTGTTGGTCCTTTCGGCACGCGCTTGACATGCACACGTTTGGCAGATCTGGCAGCATCTGCATGGATCTTTCCACATTTAGATGCTCGAATTGTCCTTGAGATTGCATGGTAAAATTAAAACCATCGAATTTGATAACGCTGGTTAATTTATACCGGTGCGTCATGACCATTGTGATAGCTGTGCTATTTGTAGATCAACACCAAATAAGGAACTACTCGGTTTATTTAATTGCCCGATCTCTAACAGACACCCGAAGATAACCTGCGGACGCGTCCTGAAGCGATTGGTACACTCTACCGCTGTAACTATTACAGAAACTATTCATTTTCATAATTTTTGGATCCAACATTTATCGATGCTGTAACGTACCTTTGGGTGGTCGTTTTGTTGGTCCGTTCGGTAGCGCGCTTGACTAGGTAGTTGACAAAATCACGTAAGCTGGTCCGTGATCCAAAAGTACGTCAAAAATTGGACTGGAATTTGTGAAATTTTGAGATGTATACAAAGAAGCGTAGAAACTTGCTCCGTTATATGAGTGGCTTACCCGACTTCATTGCTCGATTGCCTAAATTCAAGCTACTTCGCGATCCAACAATATCAGGCGCATTCAATTTATAGTAAAATTTTGCGAATGAATCTTGACTTTGTCTTTTGATGCCCAATCACAGAATAGTAATTTTTATTTACTATAGGTTCAAGCTAATTACACTATAGAATTTCAGGAGATTTGGATGGTGCCCAAAGGGTGCTTTAATGGTCTAGGCGTTTTGTATTGGCCTGCTTGAAAACACAGATCATTTTATTTAAAAATACTATTTTTCTGCTTCAGCATAATAGATTTGCTTATATTTCATATCTACAAAGCTTAACCAAGTAGCTATTTTTTGTAACACAATATTTTGTTATTAAGTTGTGACAACTCTATTTATTACACACCCTATTCTTTGAAGCACATAGTTGTAAACCAAATCCACTTGAAGTGCTAACAGAGTAGTCTATGTTTATTTTTTAGAATTTTAATAAGATGGTGCTCACACGTAGATATTATCAAGCCTTTTATTCATATTTAATTATATGTATACGCATGCATGCAAAAAATAACGTTCCAACCTGCTTTGTTGCTATTCAGAATAAAGACTGTTCTTGATCTAGAGTGCCTCATTGAAGAATATAAAAATGATTTAAGTGAGCATGGTGCCCTTACAGCTCCTGTATTAAGGAATGGGTTAGTTGTGTATAATTAACCAATGACAACCCAAATGAAACAGCCAAAATAGTTGAAAAGGTTGATTATAGAGGAGGCATTATTTTGAGAAAGAAAACAGGTTACTCGTTTGTTCCATGATGAAACAGCCAAAATAGTTGAAAAGCTAGCAAGAGAGCATATCAACCTAAAGGCATTGTGCACTTCCATTCGTTGCTTGCTTCACATTGTCAAGGATATGAAGAAGCACCTTTCTAGAGCTTGGGATGATATTGTTTTGTATCTAAATTTGCCATTTGGACTTCCATTTGATAATCCCCAAAGTACATGCACATATCCAACCTTTTCATGGCTTTCAGTTAATTCTGTACACAGCAGTCAACCAAGCACTTCCTGTCCCTTGCCAACTAAGCTTAGATCAGACTGCAGTGATTGTGGAAAAGGAAGAAGTGCAGTACGGGAAGCTCTCAAGGCTAAGCTCCGAGTACTTGCTGCTGTTAAAATGCAGAACTGCTATCTTTTTTAAAAAGTAAGCAGGAAGTCAACAATTGAAAAAAAAACTACGTTCTAAATCGCGAAGTGTGAAAAAAGAAATGATGGCAAGTAATGCAATGGTTAAGAAGTTGACAGAGGAAATTGTGTTATTAAGAAATTAAAGCAGTCCGGCTGAAGTGAGGCAATTTAAAAAGCCACCGGTCGAATTGAGATATTCTTATCGCAGATTCAAAATAACTTCTAAAAATAGAGAACGTAATTTGAAACAAGAAAATTATGAATTAAAGAAACAAGTAGACAAAACATAAAACAAGCTAGGAAAGTCAGGCATGCGTGCCAAGTGCATGAGCAAAGCATTGAAAAAATACAGGATCAACGACGAAAACGCATGAATCAAAAGAAGGAAGACAGTTTTAGAAGAAGTATTGAAAGGAAATTACATTAAATTTAGAAAATTTGGAGAAAGAGTTTCCAGAACTGTCTGAGGCTCAGAGAAGTACAATACTAACTGTTATGTCAGATAGTTCATTCCTTAATGGCCTTTACTTTGAACATGTTTGGCATGTACATGAACATAATGTACTCTATAATGGACACATCATTTTTGTGAAACCTTTAACAAAATCTAAAATTCCAAAAGTCATGTCACATAATGTTACAATTACAACATATGGGCTACTAGTAGATTATATTGCTGGTGACCTTAACTTAAGTGGTGGACTTAATCCGTGAACTTTTGGCATCAATTTATTGTCATTGCTAGTGAGTTATTTAATAGTGACTTCATCTGTCTAGATTTTGCTTCATGTTTAACAGGTTTGAATCTTAATTTTAACTGTGCGCATACGGATCATAATGACCTTCTTAGTTATTTTGACTTATAATACATGAAAATCACACAATCAAGCAGTGTTAAGTGCATCTCTATGTATAATACTAGTCAGACTATGTGTGTTAAGGTTTTGGTTAAGGTTGCGCACTTATAAATACATGTATCTCTGCACTGAATAGAAACACGACCGGGACAGTTTTAGTTTTACGCATCCCATTCATTCGCCGATCGTTTTTATTTTGATCTTTAAAATTACGCATGGAGATACATAATCGAACAAGTAAGATATCGTTGAAATGCAGAAATTTTGCTCTTTCCAGTGGTATACGATTTATTGTGAAAAAATAAATTTGAAAAAAATTGTCAACTACCTAGCTTGACATGCACTCGTCTGGATCTTTCAACTTTTAGATGCAACTTTCAGATCTTTCAACTTTCAGAATTGTCCTTAATGGTAAAAGCTTCGAATTTGATAACGCTGGTTATTGATACCGGTGCGTCATGAACATTGTGATAGCTGATGTAATGTGCTATTTGTAGATCAACACCAAATAAGGTACTACTCGCTTCAGCTAATTGCCCGATCGGTTAGGCGTCTAACAGGCACCTGAAGATAACCTGCGGACACATCCTGAAGCGATTGGTACACTTGGCGTGCTTTACAAACGTTCCTGTCGTGAGTTATGCTATCCCGAAAGAAGAAGACGACGACGACGGAGGAGAAATTTTACATGGGACTGGGTACGGACGATGGGGGCGAGTTTTTTTTTTTGTTCTCTAAAAGTACACAGTCTGCTGGCATGGAAACAACGCAGAACTGTTCTCCTTTTTGATATCGCTCTAAGATGCTTTGTAAATACCACGCAATGCGCGTCGAATCTATGCGTCATCGCACCAGTATAAAAGGAGCTGCTGAGGGAAAGGGGCTAAGAGGGCGTATCCAAACTATTTCGGAACGATAACGTTTTCATTTTAACCCCATCATAACGTCATTGGTTTTTTTCGAAATTGATTGTAGAAATGCATTTTAACGATTTGAAAACATCATGTGTCTGAACCCCTCTCCCAGAACGTCAAGATGACGTTATATTTTCTAAAATAGTTTGGAGACGCCCCCTAAATCACGTGATTAACAGCTAGCTGCAGTGACCTTCGCAATAGCCTAATCGATCTACATACAATGTCGTAAAGAATTTGTGTGTATGGCCCAAACAGATTTTATAATGGAAATCGATAATTATAGGAACCCTTAGTCTGGGGACCCGACTGATGGTTGTACTATCAGTCTAGGAAGATTATTTGTTCACACTGCAGGATTTCTGCAGTGGATTTATGCTCCACCTTTCAGCATGAAAATATCCCACCCAACCTCTAATCGCGATGAATAAATTTACTCGTTAACCCTCTGGTTCCTAATGGATATATATAAAGGACGCTATCAGCATCGTAGCTGGTAAACTTTGATCTGATGAATTAAATTAAAGTCATCAAATTGAAGTTGGATTATCGGCTAGTGACTGGGAATGATGTTTTTGCAGTTCTGCCACCGGATATGGGAAAAGTTTGTGCAATGCGTGTCTCCCGATTTTATTTGACCATCTGCTGGTATTCCAACAAGGAGAACAGTCGATAGTAATTGTTGTTTGCCCTCTATAACAGCTATAATTCAAGATCAGGTACTACATTTGTACTTAAAAGTGTATGAAAGCATAGATATTAGAGTAATATCTGTGATGAAAGGCACGAAACGCACCATTAATAATGAATCATGCAGGGCTTACCGTTACTGGTGTTGAATGATTGTCTGATATTATGGGCCTACGCGAGTAGGTTCCATATAGGAATCCTGCAGTATAATGAATGTCATTAAAACGTCACTCGTAAGAGTCCGTTTTTAAAGAGCGCAGGGCACAAATGTTGGCTTGTATCGATAGCAATAATGATGGTAGAGTACCCGGCTGAGGTATGTGTGACTACATTAATGTGTGTATGCATGTCGTTTATGCAAAGTGTACGTTCATAATATTATGTTCTCCCACCCTCACACACCCGGCACCATGTTGGCGACGATAAGATGGCTGCAATTCCAACAGTCCTCTTGCTACTACTCTTACTACTCAACCTCCGACTTTTAGTCTTCCTACTCATCCAGTATTGGCAGCAAACAATCTAATTAGTGTAATCCCCGGAACGACTGGAAACTACATACTTTCCTTTGAAATTGTACCCACTGGTACGGTTGGTCCATTGTGGAGCAGCATTCTGCGTTTTACAAATGGAGGAGACTGCTGTGGTTTTGGAAATCGTTCCCCTGGATTTTGGTTTAAGCCGTTTAGTGCTGAACTGTATGTAGTAGTAGGCGATTCTTATAATGGGGCCTGGCATTATTACACTCAACCGATAATACTGCCTTTAAAAACCCGGACTAAGATAACACTTGAGTGCAATGGACCTGATGTGATGCTGAGTGTGGGAACGACTGAATATCGTAGTTCACAACCGACCATTCGTTTCTCTGGAAATCTCACTGTCTATGCTGGTGATCCATGGTTCCCAGCTGCAGTTGCTGAAATTTATAACCTAAGTTACAAGATCCTTCCTGCTGATGGTAAGACTTCTATTCATACTATGCACGCTAGACATGTTGAACTTAATTATAAATTTATTGAATGTAAATAGTAACGCGCCTAGCAACCAATAGTAATGACCGCCTGCCCTCACTTAGCAACCAATCCTCAAACCTACATAAACTTAAAGAGGTGCGAATTCATCAAAAGCTGTCACAATTAATGTATAATGTGGTTCATTGATTCGTACAGTCCTCCTGGAAAACAAATATTTTCTTAGTGACAACAATGTACCATGAAGTGTTTGTACTGCACGGGCATAATCAGCCTAGGCCTTAATCTAACCCCCACAAGTGTGACGTGGCCGAGTTTATATAGTACGGATCCCGACGGATCTTAGGAGGGAGAAGCACTATCAGTGATGCCAGTCTCTTGAAAACAACAGTTGCAGTAGATTTAAAAAGCAAATTATAGTATTTGATTGTGTTACCATACACACAGGTCAGATATATGGTCGGCCAGATGTCGTAGTTGTTAGTTCCAGTTCTGACGTCTATGTGAGTACCAATAATTATGGAATTGGTCGAGTGCACAGGTTGAATGGCAGTCTAGTCCAACAAGAAGTGCTGCAGTTTCCTTTTGAAACTTTTGTTTTACGGATAGCGCTGAGCTCAGACGAGAGCAGACTTATCGTATGCGTCAGCAACAAGAGCTGCATCAGTTACATCGCTAATAACTTGACTAGAGGTTCGGTGAACGCTTTTCAAAACAGTCTAGCCTCAAGCAATAACGTGGCTTTGGTGAGTGCCCCGGTCATCGGAGGAGGAAACAGCTTCTACGTAGGCAGTAGCAACGGTAATGTGATCCTTATTGGTCAGTATGGACTTGACGGGGCAGCTGGGAGTGTGAGCAGGTCATCAGGAAACCTGTTTGGTGTGACTGCAGGCTCGTTCACTCGCACCTGGTTTGGAGGATTTGCAACTGGCTCCTATACATACTTTGTGGTACTTGATGTGAGCACATCATCAACTGGAGTGAAGGTGTTGAGAGTATGTGACAACAGCAATACTACATCAGTGGCTGCCATGTATGAAGCAGAGATAATCTGCAATAGATCATCTGCTTTGTATGATGTCAGCATAGTTGTGGGTGCATCTCTGTTGGAGTCATTCCCCAGGGGTGGAGCCACACTAGTTATTGGACTTTTGACACCAACTTCTCCACTCATTAATCGTGTGTGCACTATTGGACTGTCTTCAGTGGACAGTACCATGGACACTGCCTCTTGCTCAGGCACCAGCTTACCATGGAGGGCTACTGTCTCTTCTGCTCAGTCTTGCCCCAACAGATGCAACATTACATCACCAGGAGCAGTGGAGGCACCAACAATAAGTACTAGCAATATGAACATCATGAGGCAATCTAACACAAGCACCTTCACCTCCACCTTGGCATTCAACTATGAGTCCCTTGCATTACTGTTCATAGCCAGTGAATCATCTCTACAAGCAGTGAGTGATGAAACGATTGATGTCACATCTCTTCTTACCACTGCTTCCTGAACTTTTCCTCCTCTTCCTCCTCTACTTCCTCTTCCTCCACCACTTTTTCCTCCATCTCTTCCTCCTTCTCTGCTTCCTCCTCCACCTCTGACACCTCCTTATCCTCTTCCTCATTTCCTCCTCCTCCCCCTCCTCATCCTCTTGCAGTACAACATAACCAGTACAACATCTGTGACAACATTCTCCACATGGCCAATGCCTGGTCCTGTGACCAGACTGACATGGACCAGTGGACAGAACTATGTCTATGCCATCACAACCACTTCAGTAGGCCAATGACCATTTAGTGTGCCCATGTGACCCCTCCCCCTCTTCCCCCATAGGTGGTCCAAGTTCCCATAGAGCAGTGTTGCAGTTTCACTGACTGTCTGAGCTGTGCAGCAAATGTGAACCCTCTGTGTGGATGGTGTACTGTGGAGCAGAAGTGTTCTCGGAGATCACAGTGTCAGAACAGCACAGTGTCAACAAGATGGGTACAGGGTGGCACAAGCCTATGTCTCTCCAACACCAGTGTGACCCCAACTGAGTTTGTACTGGAAATTCACACATCGGTAAATGTGGATGATATCACAGCTATATGTATGTCATCATGATGACTCCAATAATTAGATAACTCTCACAATCAGTTCTGGTCTTCCTCCCTTACTGTCTGGAGAGAGCTTCCTATGTTTGTTGTCCACTGATAGTGGAGTGACCATCTCAGTACCATACTCAAAGGTCAACCAGACCACCTTCACATCCAACATCACTGGTGCTATATCACAACTGAATGTCCCAAAGCTAGGTATGTGGACATTGGGCTGTGTGCACATGATGGTCATGGGATTTGATGATATCTTTAATTTCCAGTGGTGAATGTTGGCTTTGGCAGTTCAAGTCTAAACATTCCTTTTGCTTCTACTAAACTGAACACATACAACTGTGCTGCAGCCACAAGGTCAATAATTACATAAATGACAACTTTACATAAATGTAAAGTTGTCATTATATGGTTATAATTTATTATGATTTATTTCTAGTTTCATTAAATTGCCTACAAAATGAACATTACATGTATATGCTCTACAGTTGTAGCAGCTGTCTCCAGAGTGATGGTGTGTGTGTGTGGTGTAATGTGGAGAAGAGATGTACTGCAGTGACCTCATCTTGTACTAATGTCATCTCTGTAAGTTGAGGTGCCTTGTGAGTTAGTAAACTGAATGGCATTACATCATCAGGTGAACCCAGCTAGTAATCAGACATATTTAGATATGTGTCCATCTCTACTCAATGGTACCTACCTGTTACCTGTGACAGTCAGTAGAGGACTGGTGTTGAACACAAAGAACCTTCCCCCACAGGTATGGAAGGCTACAGTTGAATGATTAATTAAAACTCACTCCATTTTACAGACCAGTGGATACACATACACATGTCACATTTCACTCCCAATTGGAGTCATCTCTTCACTACCTACCAGCTACATCAGTAATACCTCCATTAGGTGTATGTATACTGCAGCTCAGGTGAGGAGTGGGGTGATGTCATCTCCTATATCAATATGGCTACCCTCTCTCCCCCCAGATCTCCCTTCCTGTTGGAACCACTGCTATGGTAGCTAATATCAGTCTTATTTGGACCAACAGTGGTACAGTTATGTACCCAATTGATCCTCTTGGAGTCATCCAAGGTGAGGACAAGGGTGATTTAGTTCAATTAATATGGCATATATTATGGCTGCCTTCAGTGCCTTGGCTCAATTATGCCAACGGTACTTAATTTACTATTGGTCAGCAAATTGGTGGTTTATTGCCGGAAGCCAGGTTTTAGACGGGCTTGTCCACAAAGATAGAATAGGAAATACTATAATGATATTGATGATGCTTCTCGCATCAACTGCGCTATTTATCAATAATGTTGGCAGCCCATCGTTTCTGCACGCTGCCCGACCAATTCCGGCCCATGCATACCTGAATCTGACCTTACCTTTCCACTCTTCAGTGACACTGTATAACTGTTCTGCATTCTCTGCTCCTGTGTGTACCTCCTGCCTGGCTGTCAACATTGGTACTGGGTATGACTGTGGATGGTGTAATGGTATCAGCAGGTGTGTTGCACCAGAAACCTGCTCTTCAGCATTTACCATCCAACCAAACCAATGTCCCTCTCCTGTGTTGAGCTATGTCTCTCCATCCTCTGGTCCATTTGGAGGAGGGACAAGACTGACCATCACAGGCACTAACCTTGGAGTGACAGTTGGGGACATTGTTAGTGTGACTGTGGGAGGAGTGTCCTGTACGGTACAGTCAGATGGGTACATACCAAGGTCGCAGGTTGTGTGTGTCAATGGAGCATACATCTCTGGAGGAATGCAACAGCAGGCATCTGTTAATGTGATAATAACTATCAATGAATCTGGTACCATGGCAACAGCTCAATACAACCTCCAGTATACATATGTGAGGCTATCCATCCTTTCAGTATTTCCAAAGTCAGGACCAATATCAGGAGGTACTAATGTTGTAATTGGAGGAATGTTCCTGAATGTTGGTAATGGAGTGAAAGGAGTACTACTGAATGGAGCTATGTGTGTCATATTGTGAGTTGAAGGTTTCCATCCACCATGATGTATCCATGACCACTGTTGTACACCTCCACAGACAGTCATCACTCACACAGGTCACATGCACATCATCTGCACAGAATGTGACAGGTGTTGGTTTGGTGACAGTCTACATTGACAGTGAAGAGACCACCAACACTGGAGTCACCTTTGAATACACAAACAACCCTAATTACACTTCAGTGTCTCCTGTTAGGACCATACCAGCGTAAGTCCTAACCAGATGAACATCATGGTTACACCATTGCTTGATGTTCATTCTTCCTCAGTGGAGGTATCATTCTGACCTTTGCTGGAGCATACCTCAATGTTACCCAGATGGCTACCTTCCAGTTGAAAACAAATGGAATGATGAAGGTATTTCGTCAATTTGTTGTCATTTCCGGATGTGTTACCTATTCTCTGTGAGCCAGACACCTCAGGAGTGTAACCAAACATTCACCACTCTCAAGTGTTATGCCCCACCCATGGGTTCAGATCTCAGTGGACCAGGTGTGTACCTGTTCCCTGGTATTAACTACACCATTATGATGGACGGAGCTCCTGGACCAGTTGGAGACCCTCTGAAGATTGGAGTGGTCCCAAATCCTGTCTTCACATCAATCAATAAAGATGACCTCACCCAGATGATTGGTTCAGTTAAGATCATCAGAATCAATGTAATAGCCATGGTAGTCATAACAGTGATAGAAGTGATGGTCATGTGATCCCCTTATGTCAGGGTATGAACATCATGAGTGTTGATGTCCTCTCTGAGATCATGGTGACAGTTGGAGGAGAGAGATGTGCAATAGACCTGGGAACTACTACTGATACTGTGAGGGAGCTCATCTGATGTTGTGCTCAGACCCGTGTCATTCTTTTATGTCCCACCAGGTCCTATCCTGTCATCCTCCCCGAAACCTCTCTGCAGCAACCACTGATTCCTCTAAGAAGAGACAAACTCCATTTAATGGCAAGGTATGACCTTGTATGGCATTGCAACCAATCATCCATATAATTCACCTACATGTACATGTATCCTCAGGTAGTGATATCAGTGGGCAGGTCCCTGTCCCATACACCTGGCAGTATCACATTTGTGACAAGTACTGTCACACAGTTCCCAGTCACAGCTGTGGCATGGGGTGTGGCAGGGGGTGGAGTCAGCCTCATTCTCCTCCTAGTTATAAGTAAGGCCATCATTTTGGTGGTCCGTAGAAGGAAGTCTGTAATGAAGAGTCAGGTGGATGTTCTGATGGTAGAGATGAATACACTGGCTGAGGAGCACAATAAAGGTAATGTGTGTACATGTTGAGTGTGCTTGTGTGTTTGTGCCTGTTTATGTACATGCATGTGCATTTTTTTGTGTAATTTGTCATCAACATCATTACAACACATTATTACAACACATTATTACAACACATCATTACAACACATTATTTACACCGTGGCATGTAGTCATGATGACCAATCCTAAAATATTTTTAAATACCATTCTTTAACCATATCATGCCCCCATATTTGGGAACATATTCTCTGGGCGGGGACTGTAGGGAATAGCAGTGACATTTGCTATCACAAAGGTTAGGTTGAGTACCATCCACGGGCCAAAAGTCATAGATGGGGCTGTGTTAAGGAATGTTTATGTTCTTTTAAATCACACATAAGGAGATCCATCGTCAGCAGTTAATGGCAATGCTGCTACAGATTTCCTGAGTCAGTACATAGGGACAATTATCTCTAGTGATCAGATCCATGTTCTGAATACCATTGGAGAAGGTAACTCAACCTGCCCTCTCTTTCATGTGACATTCCTCCCCACACTGTTCTTAATGTGATGTTCTTCCCCACATCATGCCATATGCTATGTAAAAGGTGAATTTGGAGTGGTGTACAGAGCACATCTCCTTCATGTGAACACACTGGTTGAACCTCAACTGGTGGCTGTCAAGACCTTGAAAGGTGAAGTCTTTGGTGGGAATGCTTCCTTCATCAGATGAAGTGCCCCTTTAGGTCTCTTCACAATGAATGACCTCTCCAGTATGATGGATGAAATCCTGAAGATGCAAGACTTCCACCACCCCCATGTGATGACCCTGATAGGAGTGTCCTTTGATGCCAATCACACTCCCTCCATGGTGATGCCCTTCATGGCTAATGGAAGTGTTCTCTCATACCTCAAGACCAACAGATCTTCCCTTATCATCCCTGAAGCAGCAGACGAAGAAACTGTGAGATTGTCTCTTTGTACATCTAACATTTGTGTCATTGGTATCTATACAGCTCCACACATCCCAGAAGCTCTTATTGAAGATGTGTTATGAGATAGCACAGGGGATGGAATACCTTGCTGAGAAGAAGTTTGTTCACAGAGACCTAGCAGCAAGAAACTGCATGTGAGGGAGTGATGATGTGTGATGTTAATAGTGGTAATGGAGATTTGTACAGGATTGATGGAGATGGTGTACTTAAAGTGGGAGACTTTGGTCTGTCAGAAGATGTGTACAGGGCAGGGTACTTCAGACTGGACATGGGATCCTCAGGGGTGAGACTACCATTCAAATGGCTGGCCCCAGAGAGCATTCATGATGGAGTCTTCAATGAGAAAACTGATGTAGTGAGCCTTTGAAATAGTGTTCAAACCATAGTAGGTTATGTGGCAATATTCCTTCAGTGGTCATTTGGTGTGACTTGCTGGGAGATATTCACATGTGGCAAAATCCCCTACCCTGGTGTGGACCCAAGTGAGCTACCAAAGTTTCTAGAGAGAAGGAGGAGACTGGAGAAGCCTGAAAATGCAGCTTGTTCTGACACAATGTTAGCACACACACATACACACAGTCACACACTGTCATGTGCACATGTGACACACACACACACACACACACACACACACACACATGCAGACGCCTACACATTCTGTGATGTTTGAAAATTTATGCTATTTAAGGTACACATTGATGTTAAAGTGCTGGGATTCTGACCCTGAGGACAGACCATCATTCGCCATAATTGGCTCCAACATCTCAAATGCTCTACAGACAATGGAGGGATATCTTGATATGTCTGCTGCTGACACAGTCAAAGTACCAGCCATAAAATATGGCACTGGACTGCTAGTGTTGGTAAGATAAGCTTTTCAAAAGTTATGTTTATTAAATGCTCTCTCATGCTGGCTGTTAATAGGCTATTAACCCCAGTCATGAGCTTGACTATAATTGATTGTTTTGCCCATACATGGGCAGGGAGTAGCCAGCCAGTCGGGTGATCCATAGGGGTGCTGACCCTTATTACTGAGCCTGACTGGTACCAAGGGGTAACGCTGGTTACCATTGGGTCAGCCAGTTTGCCGCACCATGACGCTAGTCAAGGTTAAGTGGTTAGGTCAGGGTGTAGAAGCCCGAAGGGTGCCGCCTACCATTGATATTCAAGCAAGAACACAGCAAACATATGTACAAATACAGTCAATACACAGGTGGAGTGAGGGGTGGGAGAGCAATTCAGACCAGCAGTCATGCGCTATTATGACTCTGTGATTGCAGTCACCTACCATCCTTTATACATATGCATGGACCTGGAACCATATCAGTTTAGCAATATCATTGAGATTAGATCAGATAGATGTGTTTGAATGGAGATGAATACTTCCCCAGACGCTTTTCCAGGCATATAGGCTCCATGGTCCATGGCATCAGACAAATTTCAGTCCCATTTACCAAAACATTAAACCAAGTTTAGTACCTAAACAACCACATTAAGTGTAATGAGTGGGTTCATGTACTGGTGTATTGTTCCTTACCCCTCTCCCTTTGTTACCTTTTACATAAATACATGCACAACATGATGATGTTAGTTTCAATAAGCACTAGTGTAATTCACATGGGACGTTGATATAATCAGAGTAGTTGTTTGTGTCCCTGTCTTTACATCGTGTAGGACTCATGAGCTGGACTGGTTCTTCAGGACCATCCATGGCAATGCAGCACTGTGAATGGTCTCACCTAGGACCTCCCATGGTGCCATAATTGATTCCCCCTCTGCCACGGATCGTCCCAGCAAAAAATAACATTGTACAATGTAATAGCAGTTCATCGTGGTGAAAAATGACTTCTCAGGTCTCTTGAATAATACTTATAATTGACGACGAAAAGATATGGCATACAAATTACAACACATAATTTTCTCAACTATACAATCAGTGGGTGAATGTTCTTTTGTTTTGTTCCCTGCCCCTCTCCTTTGCTCCTTTGCCTGGAAAGAATATATTTTCCTTAAAATGATCTACTTCTGGTTACCTTTTACACAAATACACATAATGTTGTTAACTTCATTAAGTAGTACAGTTCCCATGGGAGAATGATATAATCAGAGAAATTCTTTGTATTCCTGTCTTTACACCATGTAGGGCCTACATGGCTGGTCTGGTCCCCCCAGACCATCAATGGCAAATGCTAATGGTCCCCCTGAACCATGTGCAGCACTGTCAATGATTCCCCCCCCCCTCCCCCCTCCCCAACTAGGACATTCAAAATGATTACTTGTGTTAGTGATGTAGAGTAATCCTCTTCCTTTTTGTTGCTATTCTTTTTGCGCATTTTAAATTGCAGCACTGCAGTGCTCCAATTGAGAAATGGATACGTAACTCTGTATAGATATGTTTCCTAACTTATAAGTGTTAATTTCTACGTACAGAGATTCAAGTTTTATGGAGCTTGAAACGGTTGAAATATTGGTGAATAATTAAGGGGGACCATATGTAGCAGAGGGGGAAGCATGGGTGGTCAAGGGAGTGACAGATTGTATCACCATGGATGGTCCAACCGGAACGGTTATTGCCCGGACCATTTAAGGCGTGCACACCTCGTTTTTATATGTTCTAGTGGTGAAATATTAAGTTAATTAATGTTCTGTGGTGCATTGTATATAAGGTGTTGCAAACTACTAATTATGTCATACTAATCCTGTGAACAGGCCAATAACAGTGCTCCTCCAGTACAACTTGCTGATATGGCTACTGAGGATCATGAAGCGGGTAGGATTGAAACACTCCCTTGTGATGCATATAATCTCAATTCTAGGAAGGCTGAGGTCAAGAAGGTGAGTAGGCAGCAGAACTGTACAAATTCCATTAATTGACAATTCTGCCAGGTAATGATTAGTTGTTGGCCTTTTGATAGAGTAAACATACACGTATTAAGAAACTGCTACAGTATCGTACATATAAAAGTAAATGCAGCCAACTATTATAGTGCTGAGGGTTAATACACAGAAGTGGGTAGAATGAATGAACATCATTATAATTAATATCTCACTATACTGTAATTCTGGCACCAATAAACGTATTAAGCAACTACTACTGTGGTACATTTAAAGCCAATAATTCCTGTTATAGTTAGTATGCAGAAGTCGGTAGAATGAATGAACATCATTATTAATATCTCACTATACTGTAATTCTGGCACCCATACAATGGTTTCCAGTGACACTTCATTGCATATTGTATTGTTGAGCCAAGGTAATCAGTCATCTATTAATTGGCACATTTATCCATTAAATTACTTACTAAGGAGTTCTCCTTAATTCCTCCATATATTCAGTATCCTGTTCCTGATGAATGCACGCTGATGGGAGTGATCACTGAGAAAACACTTCCAAGTGTACCACTTGTTGGAGTGGAGAAGAATTAAAATGAATTTGTGTGCATGCATGTTACTACAGGACCAGAATTAGTTGATGAACTAACTTCATAGCATTAGCTTACTACAGAAGCTAGTAGTTATGTTTTGTGCTTTTTTGCCTTAAGTTCATTGTCAGTTATGGGGAAATATCCATAACAAGAAATAAAACTTTCTCACGTGAATGTTGGTGGTAAATAGGAATGAAAGGCTATAGTGGTGTAAAAAGCAAGGAAACAAGGTTTACTGATGAAGATGTGTTATGAGATATCACAGGGGATGGAGTACCTTGCTGAGAAGAAGTTTGTACACAGAGACCTCGCAGCAAGAAACTGCATGTGAGGGAGTGATGATGTGTGATGTTAATAGTGGTAATGGAGGTTTGTACAGGATTGATGGAGATGGTGTACTTAAAGTGGGAGACTTTGGTCTGTCAGAAGACAGAGTATTTCAGTCTGGAAAAGGAGTCCTCGGAGATGAGACTACCATTCAAATGGCTGGCATTCATGATGGAGTTTTAATTTAGAACACTGAGCACTTGCAAACCATTAATGGTATTATTCCTTCAATGGTCATTTGGTGTGACATGCTGGGAGATATTCACATGTGGCAAAATCCCCTACCCTGGTGTGGACCCAAGTGAGCTACCAAAGTTTCTAGAGAGAGGGAGGAGACTGGAGAAGCCTGAAAATGCAGCTTGTTCATATACAATGTTAGCACACACACATACACACACATGCACACACATTGAGCTGTGCCATTTCAGGTAGCAGTGATGTTAAAGTGTTGGGAATCTGACCCTGAGGACAGACCATCATTCACCAAGATTGGCTCCAACATCTTTAAGGATCTATAGACAATGGAGGGATATCTTGATATGTCTGCTGCTGACACAGTCAAAGTACCAACACAGAAGGTTGGACTGGGCAACTAGATTGGTAAGAGAAAACTTTGGTTCATTCTGAATATACATATGAGGCATAATCAGTCTCAGTAGCGGATCTAGGGGGGCCTTCGATTATATTATTCATAGCAGGAAATTGGCAATCTGCATTGATAGTTTTGAATAAATCATTAACCCCCCTCCCCCACCCCTCTTTATCAGGCACGCCCCCTTCGTACTTCCGCCCCTGTCAGTGGGTGTATTGCTCTGATTTTGTGATATGTTTTACAAATTTTTTGATGTGTTAAATGTGAGTAACTATACAGATGGTGTGAGGCACCAGAAGGTATTTAAGCTGTCATATACACACCCTGATGATTTTCGTTTAAAGTTTGGTTATTTCATGTACTTAGTGAACACATGTAATGCATAATAACTTTTAAGTGGCTTCAAGATATCTTCTTACCATACCTTAACTCTTGGGAGAAAAGTGCACATGACCTTGTAGGATATACACCAAAACAAAAAAAGAGAATGTTGCTGAGTCAAGAAAAACTTACAGGTCTGTGCATGACAAGTAAGTTGTTATTAATTGTACCTTAACTTTATTACTTATTGCCTTTCCCTGCAAAAGCACAATCATTCCTTGAATTTGTCCCATACCTCTTTTCTTTACCTGGAGTTAAGTCATTTTTCAGCCAAAGGCTTTGCCAGGATCCATTGGAGAAGTACTTTGGATGTCAGCGCCAAAGAGGGGGCACACACGAAAATCCAACCGTTGCAGAATTTTGCAAAAATTCACAGGCATTACGAATAGTCAACACTTACAGGCCGAAAAACTTGGGCAACTGCCGAGGCAGTATGAATGACAGTGGAAAGGAAACTAGTTAATACCTAAACGACATTCAACATGATTATCAAAGGCAAAGCCCAAGCCTATATCTTAGATGGAACTGAAAGTGACATCTATAAAAAAAATTTCCATATACTCATTAACAAATATTTCACAATGTTATGTATATTGTACAGAAATACTTAATGTCAGGATGCTGCTTTAGCTGTCTTGGTTTTAAGCTTAATCTTTGTTGAACTTTTTTTCTTCTCTGCTGCTTTAGTTATCTTTGTTTTGACCTTAATCTTTGTTGATTTGGATTTTACTATTGCCTTAGTCAAAGACACTGCTCTAGTAGTTTTTTAGGCTTAATTGCAATTTCGTTTGTCAACGTAGTAGAACATGTTGCTGCATTTTCATTTGCTGAACAAGTTGCTATTTTCTTATCATTTGAGTTAGAGACAGCCAATTTCCTACGAGTACCTTTACTATTTTGCAGAGAGATACGAGTGGATTGTTTATGTTTTTCCATCCACGCTGACGTACATGAAAATCCCCTTAGTGTGATCCATTCCTCTGCTATCATTTTTTAAAGAAGAACATCTGTGTCACTTTGGAACCAATTTGCTGCAAGCATAGACCACATGAACAAAACATCATCATCACTTATTATATTGGACACTATATTTAAGTTTTCTCTCAGCATATGACATTTTTGCGTATCAATAGGCTTACTGGAAAGAAACTTGCGAACACAAATTTCAACAGTCTTCATAAAACTATAGCATAAATCACTGACATACTCAAGAGCACCACTACGGTCTAGTAGACTTGTCTATTCAGAAGGATGACCTTCATAATCATCTCCAAAATCATCTGCCAGGTCACAAAGACACAACAACAGTTCCTCTTTTGATGGATGGGATGACCTTTTTACCTTTTTATCACGGCTGTTTCGCATGGGCATTAAGTATATAATTAGAACACACTATGATATTTACGGTTCATCCAACATGGCTACCTTTGGAAAACTCATTAAAATTTCGATGATAATATTTCTACAGCCATCGTATGGCATGTGCATTTAAAAAAGGGACTGAATATTGCTACAACTATCCTTCTATTTAACTTTAGTTCTACGCATGCTGTAGCATCTACTACTGGGCTGTTTTTTCTTACGCGCATACGAAGGTTCCAAATTGGCGCGAAATAATCCTTTCAGTCGGGGCTTTGTAACTCTTTTTCCGCCCTTATAAGTCCTCTTCAAAACAAAAGAATCTATACAACTGCTGCTCGTTTGATGACTTGTTAAAAGAGATCCTCTTACAACAGTTTTGTATGCCATAGGCAGTTGTAAAATGGTGCATGCATATACCTAGTGTTAGTATGAGTCAGTGTGAACTCTTGATGTTTCTAACATATTTTTCCCATCCCAAGATATCATACCATAAAATAAGGACAGCTCCACCTTTGTTTAACCAGTACCTTCATCATTGGAGGCTTCTTTGTGCCATTGTCCTATTTTGCTTGAACCTGCTGCTATATATACAACATGCATGCAGCCAATAGAAATGTATGTTGCACGGCACATACTTGATCAATGTAACACTAGCCTTATAGGCCATCCAGTATAAGCATCCTTTTGTGCAATTGTACACAAACCATTCTGCCCATTCTTAGACATGCCTTTATAAGCACTCTTCCTATTTATACCACTCACCAGGTCAGGTTTGCTGCCTATGTTATTCCTATCACAGACATGCCATGTAGCATGTTCTCTCTAACTCTTCATACCACTCTTAGGCATGCCTGTAAAGAACTCTCCCTATTTATTCCAAGCACAGACGTGCCAGCATAACCATTCAGTCTATGTACACTACTATCTATCAAAATGCCAGTGCACTCATTTATATCAGTCATGTGTATTTTTATACTGACTACTATATGGTGCCAGTATAGTAATTCTGTCTCCTCTTTCATACAGTAGGCATTGCTGGATAATCATAATCTCAATTACACTTCTTTTTTGCATTTTTGGGGGGGGGGGGGGGGGGGGGAGGGGAACCAGACCACCATTTTCACATTCAACACCAGAACTATTCTTATATCACTGTTATCTTATCACTGTGCAAGCTCATGATCAAGATATGGACGCTTGCAGGTCCACAACCAAGACTTTGGTAGTACATGTTATTGTGTAACTTGTAACAGCTTCTGAAGCTTACAGCTCTCACCCATACCCTCCTAAGGCCCCTTTAGCCCCTCACCAAGCCCAAAGTGGTTTGGGTGGACGCTGAAACCTTTTGCGACTGTCAGAGGCACAAACGTATGCGAGTCACAACAGACTTGAATAATAAAATGGCGTCAGAACAGCGATAATAAGCAATATTCCAAAGACTAAAATATTCCGTTAAAAATCGCGGCACCACGAGCTCTAAATAAAAACTAACTGCAAAACCTACCGCGGTCATATTATAAAAATTTCAGTGGACCTTATAAGGGCGGAAGCACGGTTTATCTCCCCCACTCCAAAAACACCCACCGTATTAGCGAGCTAATAGCATGCTTCCAGTAGAACGGTAGTGCCTGTCTTTCAAGTAGTTCAGTGCGTGAAGTTCAGTAAAAAAATAGCCCAGACTAAAAGACTAAACATCTTTTGCCAAAAAGGCTTCGTTCTCTAAATAGGTTGTCGCTAAGGACGTAATTAGCCCCGTTGCTACGGAAAAATTTTCGTTAAGAGGCGTATGGCTTTTTGCCCACTTTTCAATGGAATAAAACAACCGTGTTATAAAGGCTTTTGATAACATACCCTGAGATGTACATTTTCTTCATTGAAACTTAACATATCAGTGCTGGCACTGCTGGTACACTGTGTAATTGCATAGGATCCGGGATGAAATATTTTGGATTTCAGGTACAGTTTGAAGAAATAGTCGCTAACATATTGATAAATAATTGGACATGGTTTCACAGTGGTTGAAACCTTCAAAAACACTATCCATTTAGCTTCGTATGACTCTGACGTCCTCAGAGTATGAAAAGACTTCCATAATTTAACTTTGTTTAACTTGCTTACCAGCATATCAGCGCCATTTACTACGTCGTTAAATAATGTCCATATGTCTGCTACAAAGGTATCAAGCGCTGAAGCATTTTCAGTTACATCACACCACAATAATAGCTGAGTAGCGGTAGTATGAGCATTTTGTGCCGCTGAAGATGGTAAACGAGTGAAACTATCGTCCACCAATATAGATGAAACTGAGTCTTTCAACAATTCTATTAGATACAAAAAGGATACCAGTAAGGAGAGAAATAGGCGATATACTAATTCATTCCATGACGCATCAGCGGCATGAGAAGTTCTACATACCTGTTGCTGTGCGAGGAGGCTCAGCGACTCCTGCAGGAGGTCAAGTAGTAGCCATAAAACCCTAACTAACGACCACTTCCGGCGAAACGCGGCAACTAATGACATTCATTGTTGGGTTTCCAATCCATGTATCAAATAAACTACGGCAAGATCTAGTGGGGCGCACTGCCAATTATTAGACCAATCTGAAATATATGATGGCTCTATACTAGCGGAAGCTGTATTGCAAACGGCAATGCCATCAAGGAAGCTCGCCAGATCCCAAAGGGAAAGCAAAAGTAAGGCGCTTGAGGAAATCAGACAACAATCAAAGCGTTTCAGAACCTCTTCTGACCCAGCAAATCAATTTGAAGCGTCTAGTGCCATCGACACCAACACAACCTTATGTATGCAATAGTGCAACATGTTTACGAACAGCATTAATTCAAGATCACAATAAAAAATAATCAAACTTGAATTAAGGGCTTGGTTTGATAGAAAAGCTTGTAACTGGACCTTGGATGAAACATTTTAATACCAGCCTGCATATGACTAACATTGATGTTGTACCTGCTATAAATACCTGCACCAATAACTAGGAATTATTAAGTGCTGATCCTTCTTTAGCTCTCACATTAACAACAGATGTACTTGGTACCAGGCTTGATGATGACAGTATTTTAAAGAAATTACAGGAGTCCTCCAATATAAAACAATAAGGAGCATGAAAAACATAACGAAATAATTTTGATACTATTACCAGGTGAAAAATTACATAACTACATGAATGTAGTATATATAACCACACACAATACAAACAGACTTAGGTGGTGTGGTCAGCGAAGGTTCAAGCGGCACAGAAGATGAGGGTGATGGTTAGACACTGGTGGAAACGCGGACTGGGTCTGGGGATGAGAGTGTGAACTTGACAGCTGTGAATGAGGCAGCTGTGTGTGTGGCAGCTGTCTCAGAGCTGGGAGTTCGGTCAAAGCATGCCCGGGTAGCGGAGAAGAGGAACTAATAGGGGTCCGATTCCGTATAGTTACAGTAAGCCTAGACGAGGTGCATGGGAGGTTACAAGGGAAGGGGGGGGGGGGGGGTATGCGGGAAGGAACGGCTGCTGGCTGCGGTGAGCGAAGTGGCTGTGGCAAATGGGGAAATGAATAATGCTCTGCGGGCGTAGACAGGAGAGGGTTTCAGACGCCTGAGCCGATGAACACGAAGGCGAAAGGATATGGAGCAGCGGCTGCGACGATGTCTGAGATGCTGTAGGCCTGATCGACGCGTTGTTAGCACACTTACCTTTTCTTCCTGGTTAGCCATAAGCCATTGCATTTACAGCATTGCATATTATTATTGTATATTATATACATAATTATAGTTATTAATATGTGCAATTAATTTCTTAACACTGTATATATGAACAAAACACCAAACACAAACATAAGAAGTTAGAGCTCTCTTGCCAGGATGCCTCTGGCAATGGACCAGATCAGGGCAGTATTCAATCTCAGCCACCACTGATGTCTTGGGGGAAGACTGGTGAATGGCCAGGTGAAATGCCAACCTTGAAATGGTAACATGGGCCTCTTTGCCCCCAATTTCCATACATTTCGACTGCCAATGGGATGCAGGACCAACCTAACTCCTGGCATTTGGGTCCATTGGAGTGTAGCTTACAGGCCTCTGCTGCAAGGGCTACCGCCCCAGCTAGGTGACATGAGACTCACGTAAGATGGCAGGGCAGAGGGGTGATGTGATGGTGATGTCCAGTGTGGCAGGTTTGCCTCTGTCCCATCTGGAAATGAGAATGTCAGCTGGTCTGGTATGATTAAGGTCTCTCTAGTGAGGCCATGGCCTCTCTCTACACTAATTATTTTATAACTGTCAGGTGGGCACAGCAACAGAGGTCAAAGATCTCATCCCGCAAGTGATTGTGGCGTATGACAGCATCCCCCCGCCTGCATGTCACAGCATGATGACCAAGAGGATCAATGGTAGTATCGGTGCAGAATGGGCACATGGATCGACCTGAAGTGTCCAGTCCCCAGCCACCACTTTATGGCCATATCCAGTACTCATTGGACTCGAGGTACCAATGCAAGCCCAAACTAGTTGAAGGGACCACTGGTAGCCAAGAAGAAGAATGAGGGGCTGCCACTGACAGGAGACAAGCTCTGTTGGCATGTGAAGAAGAATCCATCAAGTTGGCAAAAAGTTTTTTCTTGATCAATCCTGAAAAAACCTTCTGGGAAGAGCTGGGAGGAAGCCAGAACAAAATTAACTGAGATGGCATTGGGAAGTGAGACCTGGGAGTTAAAAGCCACAACTGCCTTCTGAAGATGGATACTGTCAACGCTGCCAAGGCTGGAGGATGATAGAGATGCAATGAAAGCAGCC
Source organism: Eunapius fragilis (assembly GCA_963681505.1). Classification (NCBI taxonomy): domain Eukaryota; kingdom Metazoa; phylum Porifera; class Demospongiae; order Spongillida; family Spongillidae; genus Eunapius; species Eunapius fragilis. Next base: position 104,214 of record OY811982.1, on the reverse strand, counting down.
ACAGCATGAAGTGAGACTGAGCGAAGACCTAGACCACCAGATTTCAGTCCAAGCTGTGCCTAGCACCATGTAATCTATTAAATCTAACAAAGGGCTGGTACCCAGACATTACAGCATTGATGAAATACAAATTTTCAATAATAAAAAACACAAACGTACGCATCTGTCTGCTTTGGAAATACCTTTTTTTTTTCTTCCAATGCACAGTGGAGTCCCTCGGCTCTGTCCTGGTCCTATGCTATTTTTGTTGTTTATAAATGACCTTCCTGCAGATCAAAATATTCGCCCATAACACAAAATAATTGCACTCATTCTGGGCCTGAAACAATTGTATTTACAGTGAGCTTATTATCTTTTTGTGACTGGTCCTAAAAGTGCCTTCTGTTGCTTTTCACAAGTATTGTTTTGACAATCTTAAAACTCCATCCCCAAAATACTCACAGCGTTGTATCCTTCTCTATCTTGGTGTCATAGTTTCGTCACTCATGCTCCTTGTAAACGATGGATTACTCATCTGTCATACTCTATACGGTTTCACAACTTTAATCAGTCTTTGGCTAGCTATCATTTTAAGGAAAAGAGCAGGAAAAACCATATGGTGACAAGAAGGCAGCTCTTGTAAACATTTTGCATTTGCTCTTGGTCACCTTCTGCACATGATGTCATCATGAATGACAAGTTAATTGTAGAAACTTTCTTATTGGTTGTTTAAACCGTTGTAGTAATGTAATAGGCTGGGCAAATAATAATGATGTAATGTATTGCGCATGCGTGTTGGGTGTGTGTCCCTTTTCGTCTGTGAAATATTTTGGAGACTCGTGTGTCGTCAACGGTTGTAGTTCGGGGGTTTACATTGGCGTAGTCGGCAGGATATGGCATCGCAAGACACTCCGAATACCGGGAACGTAAAGAAGCGTGGTCCGGTCGCGCAGCCGTCCGAGTACTCCGGTGCTGGGGACTGGCACACATGGCTCCGAAAGTTTAAAGGGCTCGCGGAGATGTATGATTGGGACGAAGCGGAACAACAAATTTGGCTGGACTGTAAACTGACGGGACAAGCAGCTCTGACGCTAGAAACGCTGGATCCAGACACTCGAAAAAACTTCGAGACAACTGTCGAAGCCCTAACTCGTAGGTTTGAACCAGAGGCGAAGAGGCTAGTATACCAGGAGAAGCTGTGGGCCTACCAAAGGAAAAAAGGAGAGGACTGGGCCTCCGTGGCAGAGAACTTGAAGGAGCTCGCTACACGAGCAAACCCAGAATCAGAGGATCTGGCCAGTGGGTTTGCCATGTCCCGATTTCTCGTGCTACTTGAAGAGGACAGTGATCTCGCAATAGGAGTTCGTAGGAGTGGGCCTAAAACACTTGATGAAGCGGTACAAGAGGCAATCAGGCTAGAATGCATCAACCAGGCTGTGCACAGACGAACCGTCCACGTGAGTGCTCCTGTTAATGTTGATAGGGGGCTACCTTCACAGGGAACAGACCTAGCCAAGAGCATTCAGACGCTAGCTGAAGGGATAGCGGGTCTTAAAGCCTCCCAAGAGCTTAGTTTTGCAAGTATGAAGAGCTCACTGAGTGAACATGAAAATCGCCTGCGGCAACTAGAATCAGCACGCAGTGGTCGAGCCACAAAAAGAGAAGGTTGCTTTAAGTGCGGGCGGCATGGCCACATTGCTAGGAACTGTAGGACTAATAAATTTAATGAGGTCATGTCAAAAGATGAGCGTTCTGATTACCCTTACAGAGTCATAGGGGGGGCTAGACAGGTATGTGAGGTACCCGGTAATGGAAGGAGTCGAGTGCTGACAATTCCCAGTAAAGGTCCTGGAAATTGTTTTATCCAAGGCTATCTGGCGAATGTACCCGTCAGTTTTTTAGTATATACAGGAGCGGATGTGTCTGTTGTGCGGAGAGATGTGTGGGAGGAATCGGAAGGTGGAGAGCTGGATGCATGGGGAGGAACGGAAAAGCTTATTGATGCATCTGGGCATCCCATGAGAGTTGTAGGAATGAAGGTGGCATCAATTAGACTTGGGAATGGAGAGTTCACACATCCAGTGATTGTTGTGGAAGGATTACCTATGGAGGCGCTCTTGGGAATGGATTTCATTGTACTGAATGGTTGTGTGTTGGACCCTGCGGAGGGGAAAATTGTGGTCAGGAGTAAACCAGGCATGACTCTGCCACTGGAAGGAAATGCTCCAAAGCGTGATCAGGTAAAGAAGTACACCACAGCCTGTATCACATTAAGGAATACCATCAAAATACCACCCTTGCATGAAGTGGATGTTTGTGGACTAGTTGGGAGAGATTTGGAGCAAGGGCCTTGGCTGATAGACTCGACAAGTATGTCCAAGAAGGCGGCGATCCAGGTTGCAAATGCTCTAGTCATACCAAAGAATGGAACAGTACCGGTGCGTCTGATGAATTCCAGCTGTGAGGCGATAACGGTGTACTGTGGAGACTCTTTAGCTAGGATGGAGCTACTGAAGAGCAGTGAAGGGGTGACTGTTGGATCCTTGACCATGGAAGAATGTGGCGAGCCTTTCTGTACAAAACCTACAAAGTCAAGGATTACTCCAGAGAAGGAGGAAAAACTCTGGGAGATAGCCCAAAGGATTGCTGCAGGATTCAGTCCAGAAGAGAGAAAGCGGGTGTTTGATGTGCTGGTTAAGTACGAGGCAGTGTTTCCTCAGAAGAAGGAAATAGGAAAGACAAAGGTACTGCAACATCATATTTACACAGGAGAGGCACAACCAGTTCGACAGAGACCTCGAAGAACACCATTCCATCAGCGAGAGGAGAGCAGGAAAGTGTTACAGGATATGCTAGACAAGAACATAATTCAGCCATCTTCCAGTCCTTGGGCATCTCCTGTAGTCCTGGTGAAAAAGAAGGATGGGTCGCTACGATTCTGTGTGGATTTTCGGAAACTTAATTCACTAACACGTAAAGATGCATATGCGCTGCCAAGGATTGATGATACGCTCAACTCATTGGCAGGTTCAAAGTGGTTCACTACTCTGGATCTTGCAAGTGGCTACTGGCAAGTTGAGATATGCCCTGAGGATAAGGAGAAGACCGCATTTTGCACTCAGGATGGTCATTTTGAGTTTAACGTTATGCCTTTCGGATTATGCAACGCTCCGGCCACATTCCAAAGGCTCATGGATGTCGTACTAGCGGGAGTACAATGGTCATCTTGCCTAGTATACCTCGACGATATTATTATCATGGGGCGATCGTTTGATGAGCACCTGGATAATTTGAGCATGGTCCTTTCCAGACTTCAGGCAGCAGGGCTGACACTAAACCCAGACAAATGCAGGTTTTTCCAGAAGAAAGTACTCTATCTGGGACACATAGTGTCAGAGCAAGGAGTGACTCCGGACCCGGAGAAATCAAAAGTGGTTACTGAATGGCCCACACCCACTTGCCTGGTAGAGTTGCAAGGATTCCTGGGTCTGGCAAACTACTACAGACACTTCATCCATGGATATGCGGAAGTTGCCAAACCCTTGCACGAATTATCCAGAAAAGGAAGCGACTTCAAGTGGACGAGTGATTGCATGAGTGCTTTCAGTGCTCTAAAGACAAAACTCACTTCATCTCCTATCCTAGCATACCCCGACAGCTCCAAACCCTTCATCTTAGATACAGATGCAAGCAACCACAGCCTGGGAGCAGTTCTATCCCAGATTCAGGATGGTAAAGAAAGGGTTGTCTGTTTTGACAGTAGGCTGCTCAGTAAGGAGGAGCGAAACTACTGTGTAACTAGGAGAGAGTTATTAGCAGTTGTGGTCTTTACTAATAAATTTCGTCACTACTTGTTGGGAAGACCTTTTCGCCTCAGAACAGATCATGGCTCACTTCTGTGGTTACATAATTTCAAAGAGCCAGAAGGCCAACTCGCGAGGTGGATTGAGAAGTTACAAGAGTTCACCTATGAGATTGTACACCGAGAGGGTCGCAGTCATAACAATGCAGATGCTATGTCCCGTATTTCTTGTAATAACCGCAAGTGCCCAGTACATGATGGTACAGCGCACACCTCAGGTGAGAGTGCAGTGGTGCCTATTATATTACCAGAGGCAGTGTCAGATATGGATGTCTCCAGCTTGCAGTTACAAGACAAGGATATTGGACCAGTTTTAAAGCGACACAAGGAGGGGGCCAAGCAGCCAGAAGTTGGCCAGACAAAAGGGTTCAGTTCTGCTACACGGGCCCTGTTTCAACAATGGATGCAACTACGGCTGGAGGAAGGGGTCCTGTATCGGCAGTTCGAAAATCAAGATGGAACTTCTAACAGATTGCAACTCATCGTTCCAAAGAGCCTCAGAGAGGAAGTGTTAAGGCAGTTGCATGAAGGCCCATGTGGAGGGCACTTTGGGGAGGATAAGACATTGCATAGGTTACGAGAAAGATTCTACTGGCCTGGTCATCAGAAAGATGTAATCAATTGGTGTCGCACATGCAGGGATTGTGCTGCTAGAAAAGGTCCAGCACCCAAGAGGAGAGCCCCATTGACCTCTATTAAGGTCGGATCCCCGCTGCAGATTGTGGCAATGGATTTTCTTGGTCCACTCGTGGAGTCTGAAGATGGCAACCGGTACATCCTGGTGGTTGGAGATCACTTCACGAAGTATATGTCAGCCTATGCTGTTCCGAATCAGGAAGCTAAAACGGTAGCGAGAATTCTTGTAGAAGAATACTTCTGCCAAAATGGATTCCCGGAACAACTACATTCAGACCAGGGACCACAGTTTGAGTCCGATGTAATTGCAGAGTTGTGCAAAACCATGAGTATTCAGAAAACCAGAACTACACCATATCATCCTTCTTGCAACGGAGAGATAGAGAGATTTAATAAGACACTGTGTGACATCCTGGCTACTGCGTTGGAAGGCTGCCACTTCACCTGGGATAGGCATGTAAAGATGGCCTGTTTTGCGTACAATACAAGTGTGCATGCTTCAACGGGTTATACGCCGTTTTACCTTATGCACGGTTACGAGGCCCGACTTCCAGTGGACCTCTTGTGTGGAACACCACAGCAGGAAAACGTGTCACACAGTGAATATGTCGCCAAAGTACAGAAGAGAATGGGTCAAACGTTTGACAAAGTTCGGGAAAAGACAGGACAAAGTCAGTTACGGCAGAAAGCATTCTATGATAGAAGGATTCATGGGGAAAGGTTCAACACAGGTGATTTAGTGTGGCTGTGGAACCCTGCAGTTCCAAGAAAAAAAGGATTCAACTGTAAAAAGTTGCACAGATCTTGGCAAGGACCTTTTGAGGTTATTAAGCAACTTTCAGATGTTACATACAGGATCCAGCACACAGCAAAGAGAAGGCAACGTCAAGTTGTGCACTTTGACCGCCTCAAACCTTGTAACCCAGATGTCCGCCTTCACAAGGTTAGTCAACCAGCTACAACACCGCAGGAGTTACGTGTCAGTGTACAAATTCCAAATACAAACCCTGCTAATCCTGACGCTGAGGAAGATACGGATGATGAGATGCCGCTCCCACATGTCAGAGAGATTGAAGAAAAATCAGAGGGGGGAGATGTGGAGATGGAAAATGCGGGTCAGTTGCCAGGCCAAGTTGAGGAGACTGATAACATTCAAGAAGTTCTAGAGAATGAGGGTTCTCCTGCACCAGATGATCTGGAAGAAGATGCAGCTTCCCCTCTAGAACAGAGACGGTATCCAGTTAGAGAGCGAAAAGAACCAGACTGGTTCGGGAATTTCGTTACTCACTAAGTCGATACGAGGACGTATCTTTCATGAGGGAGGGCTATGTAATAGGCTGGGCAAATAATAATGATGTAATGTATTGCGCATGCGTGTTGGGTGTGTGTCCCTTTTCGTCTGTGAAATATTTTGGAGACTCGTGTGTCGTCAACGGTTGTAGTTCGGGGGTTTACAGTAATGCATGATGCCTGTCAACTTCTATATCACTGGTAATGGTGTATCTCTGCTTTCTTATGTTGTGGTTTTTCTGAGAGATTTATACCTTGCACAGTGCTTTGATGGTGAGGGCAGTATGGTATCCTTTGTTCATAATAAAGCCTCAGCATTACCATTTTAAGTAAACAATACATATGAACTGCAATGGTTCAACAACATTCTGACTTCTTTCTCTTATGTTGTGGTTTTTCTGAGGGATGTATTCCTGTGCCCAGCGTTGATGGTGAGAGCAGTATGGTATCCCTTCTTATGATAAACCTCAGGATTACTATTTTAGGTATAAATACTCATGCAATACTCATGGAATGCAGGAAGGGGGGGGGGGGGGGGGGAACCCCAACCATTATTCGACGCCATTTACTTTCCCCCAGTTTAAGACTTCATTCAGTATTGATAGGTAGTCTGTGTCGCCAAGTGCGGGACCCCCAAACGCTTCCGCACCCTCCCTCTATATTGATTATTCATGTCCGACACCCCGGGCCCCTTATAGAATTCCTGTATCCGCCCCTGGACTACCAAATACTCGTGTTGTTAAACTGAGAGACAAAAAAGATCAGCTCTTAACAATTATTAACGCTGAGGTGGCACGGCATCGATACTAGTATAGTCATATGATGGCTAGTATAAAGAGCTTTATCCAAGAGACTTTCCAATCAAACCCAAGTGCCCATATTGATTGACATTGCCAACGTCCAATGCAGCTTCTACCGACACTGATCAGCGTTATATTGCACTTTCGAATAGGTTTTATCTCACAAGTACTTGAAGGATCGGTTCGGGATGCCGCGCTTCATGGGTTGCCAGTGTGACTATAACTGTCGTGCATCACACAGTGTACTTATTGAACAAATTATTAACTTTCTGCTATTGTGGCAATATTTTTAAATGCGCAATGAATTATGTATTGATACTTAAAAGGGACTTCTAAGTAACGTGACATGATTAGGCGGAATTAATTCAGCCAAAATTATGCTAAGCAGCACTCATATCAAAAACCTTATAAATTCTAACCTAACGTAGAAATAAAATTGGACTTAATTAAGAGTTGAAACATTCCATGTGCAATGTTAAATAATCAGTTGAGCTCTTAAGTCGAATTAACTATTTTGTGAGTTATAAGCCAAACTGGAGATATGTTAAGCTGAAAACTCAGTCGCATATAGGAATACCAACAGTATTAGTGATCCAAACTATAAAGATAATTATCATCACAAATATCCTAATATATAACACCATTGGGTATAGATGTATGTGCAGTGATGTTCAAAAGCTGTCGCCCCGATTGCTTGTAGGCAGGCACTCGGAATCGTTATCAAACGTCGTAAAAAGATAGAAGGATCAATTGTATAGTGTACTTACCTTTGCTGGGAAGCAACTAGCGTTTCAGAGTCGAAAATAAAGGCATTTTGAATAATTCCGGATGCTTTAAAACTTTACTATAATCTCCCAGTCGTTCTAGCGCATACTGAAGAAGCTATGATGAAGCAAAACGGAGCTACCAGATCGTTTGTCCAGAACATGTGTCAAAAAAAATCGGGAAACTGAAAATTTTCTTTCTGCGTTATAGGTTGGTTCTACGGTCTAAAACAGCTGAATCCCCATTGCCTAACTTACGTTAATTTTCAGAACATCTTTCTAATTATTTTCTGGCTGGACATATGAGTATTGCTAGACTAGCTCCTTTTTAAAATGTCATTTAGTGTTCCTTGCAAATATATTGTACAACGTTCACGTTACTTGATTGTGATTGTGAAAGACCTATATATAATCTATTGTTCGTTTTCTGAAAATTCTTTATTTGTGTTTGTTTCCAATTCCGCGTTTCTAAGTATTATGCATATTAGATTGCACGGTAATTACGTATTTCAAGTCTGCATGCAGTTTAATTGGTAGTTGATACATACGCAGTTGCAATAATAATCAGACTGGCCTCTGAAATGGACTACAATTCGCTACAATGGACCGTTGCCTTGTACTTGGCGATATGTGTGGTCGGCAGTTTGTCTTCGATGAACAATAACAAAGGTGTGTGTGTGTGTGTGTGTGTGTGTGTGTGTGTGTGTGTGTGTGTGTGTGTGCGTGTGCGTGTGTGTGTGTGTGTGTGTGTGTGTGTGTGTGTGTGTGTGTGTGTGTGTGTGTGTGTGTGTGTGTGTCCCGTTTAAACATTTCCACTTGGCAACGCCGTAAAGTACCACCGCCTTCGCCCCCAGCGAAAGAAAATGGCTCGCTTTTTAAACGCCCGTGCGCGTGTTTTCGTATCTTTCTTCATAAACATGAACGCGTACCGTTTTTCTCCCTGACATACCAAACAAATTCGCGGTTATAACGTGAGCCATTTCTTTTCGCTGGGGACGGAGGGTGTGCGTGTGTGAGTGTAAGGTTTACTTCATCCCATGGAGATGTGCGTGCACGGTTTCCCGCTCGATTCGCGCCGGTGAATATGACGAATCGCATATTTTTATGCACCCACAGAAGGTTATCTTCGATGGTAATTTGAGATGTCTCATCTGTTTTCTACTTGTATCAGTAATTTTTGCCATTGCGAATATGAGTTGTAACATCGATCGTATGAACACACTCCGTGAAAAGTATTGTATAGAGGACCCTAAGAATGAAAGATCGGAAGCTGCGATAACTGTCACGTCCGAAGGAAAAAAAAAGCACAGCGGTTGCCTAGTGATTACAAAAATAATCGCGGAAGCAGGTTCGATATCACGGCACTGATTGTTATACCCTCAACGTGTTTAAGTGGTCAGTCAGTCATGCATTAAGAAATCATTACGGTAACGTAATATAACAGCGTTCAGTGTTGCCGCGCCGACTGATTCGCGTACGGTCAGCTAACTAGGCGATCACGGGGTCTCTCCCGATCGGGAACGGCGAGGTCACTTCAAGCTTTATCCATGCAGATCACGGCTGGTGGAGTGGCGATCTATGCCGGTTACTCTTCTTTTGTACTGAAGCCACGATATTGATGCTCGCACGGGCAGCTAAGCGTCAGATTGTAGATAACAATCCACTGGCAGAGTCAAAAAAGCATTACTTATATGATAGACCTTTTACCGCTGAAATCACACTTGAATTAGGGGGGCCAAATTTAAAAATAGTATATAACAGGTAAATAAAAACTTTCTCTCTGAGTAAGTTGGTGGGATATAGGTTTTGCAGGCAAATAGTATACTGTTGTAAAAAGCAAGGAAACAAGTTTTATCAGAAGGAAAAGGTAATAGTCCTATATTTAGCACACTTCGACTAAGGCATATGCTGTTTCTGTGCTAAATATAGGACTATTACATTTTCCCTTCTCATAAAACTTGTTTCCTTGCTTTTACACCAATATACTATTTGCCTGCAAAACCTATATCCCACCAACTTACTCAGAGAGAATGTTTTTATTTACTTGCTTCCTTAATTTTTTTAACAACTAATCACTGTTGCATCGCAGGTTTCCCCCTTTCATTTACCTCAATCCAGACGTATTGTGAAATTTTTAGGTACTTTTGCTTAATTAGAATTGATAAGACCGTATATAGGCTTTTAGGCTTTT
>OY811982.1:0-94492 GCA_963681505.1 Eunapius fragilis | reverse complement strand
AAGAAGAAGAAGAAGAAGAAGAAGAAGAAGAAGAAGAAGAAAAGAAGAAGAAGAAGAAGAAGAAGAAGAAGAAGAAGAAGAAGAAGAAGAAGAGAAGAAGAAGAAGAAGAAAGAAGAAGAAGAAGAAGAAGAAGAAGAAGAAGAAGAAGAAGAAGAAGAAGAGAAGAAGAGAAGAAGAAGAAGAAGAAGAAGAAGAAGAAGAAGAAGAGAAGAAGAAGAAGAAGAAGAAGAAGAAGAAGAAGAAGAAGAAGAAGAAGAAGAAGAAGAAGAAGAAGAAGAAGAAGAAAGAAGAAGAAGAAGAAGAAGAGAAGAAGAAGAAGAAGAAGAAGAAGAAGAAGAAGAAGAAGAAGAAGAAGAAGAAGAAGAAGAAGAAGAAGAAGAAGAAGAAGAAGAAGAAGAAGAAAGAAGAAGAAGAAGAAGAAGAGAAGAAGAAGAAGAAGAAGAAGAAGAAGAAGAAAGAAGAAGAAGAAGAAGAAGAAGAAGAAGAAGAAGAAGAAGAAGAAGAAGAAGAAAGAAGAAGAAGAAGAAGAAGAAGAAGAAGAAGAAGAAGAAGAAGAAGAGAAGAAGAAGAAGAAGAAGAAGAAGAAGAGAAGAAGAAGAAGAAGAAGAAGAAGAAGAAGAAGAAGAGAAGAAGAAGAAGAAGAAGAAAGAAGAAGAAGAAGAAGAAGAAGAAGAAGAAGAAGAAGAAGAAGAAGAAGAAGAAGAAGAAGAAGAAGAAGAAGAAGAAGAAGAAGAAGAAGAAGAAGAAGAAGAAGAAGATAAGAAGAAGAAGAAGAAGAAGAAGAAGAAGAAGAAGAAGAAGAAGAAGAAGAAGAAGAAGAAGAAGAAGAAGAAGAAGAAGAAGAAGAAGAAGAAGAAGAAGAAGAAGAAGAAGAAGAAGAAGAAGAAGAAGAAGAAGAAGAAGAAGAAGAAGAAGAAGAAGAAGAAGAAGAAGAAGAAGAAGAAGAAGAAGAAGAAGAAGAAGAAGAAGAAGAAGAAGAAGAAGAAGAAGAAGAAGAAGAAGAAGAAGAAGAAGAAGAAGAAGAAGAAGAAGAAGAAGAAGAAGAAGAAGAAGAAGAAGAAGAAGAAGAAGAAGAAGAAGAAGAAGAAGAAGAAGAAGAAGAAAGAAGAAGAAGAAGAAGAAGAAGAAGAAGAAGAAGAAGCAGAAGCAGACGACCCGCCCATTATTTTTGGAAGGGGAACGAGGACGGTAGTATTTTTTGTTCTCACAACCACGCAGTTCTACGACGTGAAACAAAAACGAAACTACTCAGTTTTGACTTCTAGATCGATTGCCGCAACAGGTTAGACGATCCGATCGTCGGGAGCGAAGCTACGGTAGGGTCGCGGGATTTTAATTAAATTCATAGTCGGGGTCAAAACCTATATGGAAGTCTCTAGCGAGACTTCCGATTTCAGATCCTTCCTAGTAAAGTCTAAGTGTACGTACGACTTGCAAAGGGAGCACAGTTTGCCTTTGTCACACCACAAAAACTTGAATATATATGTCCATTCGCTAAGTACAGGTAGGGTAAAAATGGCTTTCTGCGCCCTATAAATTAAATAACCACCAGCCATTACATTACGTACGGCGCATATCAAAAACCCAGAGCGCCACGCTGCACAGGGATCGAACGTACATCTTCATCGTTGAAGGTTTTTAAAATGCTTAGATCATTTTTAACTCAACAGTGTTTATCTCATAAAACTGCCAGTCTTAGAGAAGTCAAGTATGATAATTATTCATATATGCGCGTGTGCCTAAGGGACTTCCATCGTGTGCAATTGCGAAAGGGGGCCTCAGACAGCAGGTCTCGAGGTTAATAGGCGCTAGACCGAGTATCAGGAACTACGATAGTAGTTCCTATATAGGAATTGACCCGGGTCGTGAACGACCGCGTATACATGTAACTTGCGTACCGAGAAACGGATAGTGTTGCTCTTTGTTGCTATCGAACCAGAAGGCAAAGATGGTCATTTAAATGTTTTATTCCAGTGTTCAAACGGTTTGCTTTAAGAGAACAAAAAAGTTCGTGTTTTACCTCGTCCCCAGGCCAAATCTTCTCCGTCGTCGTCGTCGTCGTCGTCGTCGTCGTCTTCTCGGGTGAGTATAACTCCGGATAGGAAAGGTTTAAAAGAGCGCAAATTATACCAATCGCTTTAGAATCTCCTGGAAGGACATCTTCACGTATCAGATATATGGATAAAGCATGAAATGGACATACGTAATCATTATGGAATGCCTAGTGTTAATAGAAGCGTTCCCATGGCTACATTTACGTATATTTAGAAATGTGCAAACAAAAGTGGAGAGCTAAACAACGCGACGACGAGTTAGAATTCTTCCGCGTTCCTTACAGTGATCCCAAACAAAACTGGGCGTCTTCTCGTGACGGTAATTGAAGTGGGGGGTACTTGCCAGTAGTAATAATCGATAAAAAATGATAATGAAAAAATAGAGGAAACAAGTAAAGAAATACATTCTCTAACGAGAAAGTTGGTGGGATATACATGTAGGAATTGGAGGCAAAGGTGGTGTAAAAAGGAAGGGAACAAGGTTTTGGGAAAAGAAAAATGAGACAAAAATCCTATATTTAGCACGTGTAAATGTAACAGAACCAAAAGAAGTGCTAAATATAGGATTTTTGTCTCATTTTTCTTTTCCCAAAACCTTGTTCCCTTCCTTTTTACACCACCTTTGCCTCCACCTATATCCCACCAACTTTCACTTTCTCGTTAGAGAATGTTTTTCTTTACTTGTATAAATGAGTTAACGCAGACGTACGTATACGTACGTTGAAAATAATAGTATTAGGTTACTAAAATTGCTCTAAGCCTATCGATTCAAAACTTACCGATGAGCTTCCTTTTCGAACGGTAATGATTACCGCAAAGAAAGAGGGCGTGTCGAAAGGTTAAGAGTCACTCCCACACAGCAAAAACTGATTGATGCACATCAGTCATGCAGTTTTTGCAGTGCATGTTTTCTCATGCACATGTACGTGTACTTCACTACTACATTTTCAAGCGTCCAGTTGCAGTATTTAAGTGAACTGTGACGTACGCAGATTATGACTACAATCACATACTGTGTGATTATTACAAGTTGCATTTGATCCAAGAATGGAGGATTGCATGTAACGTCACGCACGTATTATATCCTAGCCATAATGCTGAGCAGGAGAAAACAACAAGCGACGAGACTGAATGACGGAGTGAAGAATGCCTGGATTCATATCTCCTATGCTACATGTTTAGAGCAACATTGTTACGTATATTGCTCTTATCTAAGCAACATACGGTTGTTTATAATAACTAGAGCAAGTTTGTCTTGCTCTGACATCACTGTGAGTGAAATTTCCCTAAAGCAATTATTCATATTACGATGTCATGAAAAATTATTTGGGTACAAGAAAGCACAATCGGAAGTTTCGTTAGAAACTTCCATATAGGATTTGACCACGACTATGAATGTCATTAAAAAACGCGACCCGTCTGTAACAACACTCCCGACGATCGGATCGTGTAGCTTGTTTTAGCAATCGATCTAGAAGTCAAAAATGAGTAGTTTCGTTTTTGTTTCATGTCGCTGAACCGCGTGGTTGTTGAGAACAAAAGTGTACTGCCCGTCCTCGTACCCAGTCACGGAACAAGGGGCAGGTCGTCTTCTTCTTCTCCTTCTTGGCAACGCATAACTCAGGACAGGAACATTTCTAAGCGATGAAAATTTCACCAATAGCTTCAGAATCGGCTGGAGGACTCGCTTTTATATAATATAATACTTTGATAAACAATCGACTATCAGCCTCCTATGTCTTGTTAGTCTCGTACCCAGACCGTCTATGACGTAAGCGATTATCACTGTAAACACGTATGGACGTAGTGTTTACAGCGATAATCGCTTACGTCATAGACGGTCTGGGTACGAGACTAATGTCTTGTATAATTAAATGGTATGAAAAAAAAAAGAAAACAAGTAAATAAAAACATTCTCTACGAGAAAGTTGGTGGGATATAGGATTTGATTATGACATTGGTGGTGTAAAAAGCAAGGAAACAAGGTCTTATCAGAAGGGAAAATGTCATAGTCCTATATTTAGCACACAAACAACACGTGCCCTAGAAATGTGCTAAATATAGGACTATGACATTTTCCCTTCTGATAAGACCTTGTTTCCTTGCTTTTTACACCACCAATGTCATAATCAAATCCTATATCCCACCAACTTTCTCGTAGAGAATGTTTTTATTTACTTGTTTAATCAATAAAAAAGCGGGCTGTCATGCTTGTTATACTCTGTAATGTGATTATTACTTGACGAATAAAAAGATAGGAAGAACTCTATAGATTATTAGATTGTTAGCCGATTATATTATAGGAAGATGATATCATTTGTGCTTGACCTTCTAAACTTTGCCAATGCTAAATTGTGAAAACGTTTGCAATAGTTGCATGGTAAAAATCAGGCTGTCACAGTTTTTAAAAGTGAGGTCCATTCATGTTGAAGAGATTACTGATTGAGGTAATGTTTGAAATGCTATAACTTTTGAATAAGTAATTTGGTTTCCCTGGCAAAAACATTTTTTTGTACAATATTGTACGTATCCCCAAGAGTCTTACGAGGGAGAATTGAAGCACTATCAGTTGCAGTAAATTTAAATTGCAAATTATTTTATTTCCATACACACAGGTCTGATATATGGTCAGCTAGATGATGTCGTCATCAGCTCCACTTCTAACATCTATGTGAGTGCCAATGTGAGTGGTAGTGGTCTAGTGTACAGGTTGACTGGCAGCCTAATTCAGCAAGAAGTACTGCAGTTTCCTTTCGGAACCTCTGTTTTAAGGATATCGCTGAGCTCAGACGAGAGCAGACTCATCGTATGTGTCAGCAACAAGAGGTGCATCAGCTACATCGCTAATGACTTGACCAAAGGCTCGGTGAGTGCTTTTCAAGATATTCTAGCCTCCAGCAATAACGTGGCTTTGGTAAGTGCCCCTGTCATCGGAGGAGAAAACAGCTTCTACGTAGGCAGTAGCAACAGTACTGTGATCCTTATTGGTCAGTATGGACTTGACGGGGCAGCTGGGAGTGTGAGCAGGTCATCAGGAAACCTGTTTGGTGTGACTGCTACAAACGCGTTCACTCGCAAATGGTTTGGAGGGTTTGTGGCAGGAGGCTATACTTACTTTGAGTACTTGATACGAAAACATCGCCAATATCCAAACCTGGAATAAGGATATTGAGAGTGTGTCATAACAGCAATGAGACATCAGTGGCTGCCATGTATGAAGCAGAGATAAACTGCTTCAGTTCAGATACTGTGGATGAAGCCAGTACAGTTGTGGGTGTGTCTCTGTTGGATTCAATTCCCAGTGGTGGAGCCACACTAGTTATTGGACTTGTGACACCATCACTTGATCCCTTTAGTCGTGTGTGCGCTGTTGGACTGTCTTCAGTGGACAGTGCCATGAACACTGCCTCTTGCTCAGGCACCAGCTTACCATGGAGGGATTCTGTCTCTTCTGCTCAGTCTTGCCCCAATAGATGCAACATTCCATCACCAGGAGCAGTGGAGACACCAGCAATAAGTAATAGCAATATAAACATCTTGAGGCAATCTAACACAAGCACCTTCACCTCCACCTTGGCATTCAACTATGAGTCCCTTTCATTACTGTTCATAGCCAGTGGATCATCTCTACAAGCAGTGAGTATAGTAACAAGGTGAAATTATTGATGTCACATCTCTTCTTATCACACATTTTCCACTGCTTCGATCCCTGTATTTTTCCTCCTCCTCATCTACTTCCTCTTCCTCCTTCTCCTCTTTCTCCTCCTCCTCTTCCTCCTCTACCTCCTCTTTCTCTGGCTCCTCTTCCTCCTCCTCTTCCTCCTCCTCCCCTCCTCCCCTCCTCCTCTTTCTCCTCCTCCTCTTCCTCCTCCTCCTCTTCCTCCTTCCTCTTCATCCTCCTCCTCTTCCTCCTCCTCCCTCTCCTCCTCCTCCTCTTCCTCCTCCTCCTCTTCCTCCTCTTCCTCCTCCTCCTCTTCCTCCTCCTCTTCCTCCTTCCTCTTCATCCTCCTCCTCTTCCTCCTTCCTCTTCATCCTCTTCCTCCTCCACCTCCCCTCCTCTTCCTGCTCCTCTTACTCCTCTTACTCCTCTTTCTCTTGATTCTCCTCCTCCTTCCTCCTCCTCCTCTTTCTCCTCTTCCACCTCCTCCCCTCCTCCTCCTTCCTCCTCCTCCTCCTCCTCTTTCTCCTCTTCCACCTCCTCCCCTCCTCCTCCTCCTCCCCTCCTCCTCCTCCACCTCCTCCTCTTTCTCCTCCTCCCCTCCTCCTTCCTCCTCCTCAACCTCCTCCTCTTTCTACTCTTTCTCCACCTTCCCTCCACCTCAACCTCCTCCTCTTTCTCCTCCCCTCCTCCTCCTTCCTCCTCCTCCACCTCAACCTCCTCCTCTTCATCCTCTTCCTCTACTCTCCCCTCCTCCGCATCCAGTACAACATAACTGGTATAACATCTGCGACTACATTCTCCACATGGTCAATGCCTGGTCCTGTGACCAGACTGACATGGACCAGTGGACAGAACTATGTCTATGCCATCACAACCACTTCAGTAGGCCAATGACCATGTAGGGTGCCCGTGTGACCCCTCTCCTCTTCCTCCATAGGTGGTCCAAGTTCCCATAGAGCAGTGTTCCAGTTTCACTGACTGTCTGAGCTGTGCAGCTGATGTGAACCCTCTGTGTGGATGGTGTACTGTGGAGCAGAAGTGTTCTCGGAGGTCACAGTGTCAGAACAGCACAGTGTCAATAAGATGGGTACAGGGTGGCACAAGCCTATGTCTCTCCAACATCAGTGTGACCCCAACCACGTTTGTACAGGAAATGCTAACTGATGTTTGTGAGGAATAATTTTGTCATACATAACTTATCTTCATGTTATCACACCAATATTAGATAACCCTTACAATCAGTTCTGGTCTTCCTCTCTTACCGACTGGAGAGAGCTTCCTATGTTTGTTGACCACTGATAGTGGAATGACCATCTCAGTACCATACTCAAAGGTCAACCAGTCCACATTCACATCCAACATCACTGGTGCTATATCACAACTGAATGTCCCAAAGCTAGGTATGTGGACATTGGGCTGTGTGCACTTGATGGTCATGTGATGTGATGATATCTTTAAATTCCAGTGGTGAATGTTGGCTTTGGCAGTTCAAGTCAAAACATTCAATTTGCTACTACTAAACTGACTACATACAACTGTGCTGCAGCCACAAGGTATTGTATGTGTCAAATATTTTTGTAATTATCTAAAAAGGAAAACGTTGTCATTAGATGGTTCCATAATTTAGTCTTAGTTTCATTAAATTGCCTACAAAATGAACATTACATGTATATGCTCTCCAGTTGTAGCAGCTGTCTACAGTCTGATGGTGTGTGTGTGTGGTGTAATGTGGAGAAGAGATGTACTGCAGTGACCTCATCTTGTATTAATGTCATCTCTGTGAGTTGATATGTCTCCTCAGTAAATATGTATGAGCATTACATCATCAGGTGAATCCAGCTGGTAATCAGACATATTTAGATGTGTGTCCATCTCTACTCAATGGTACCTACCTGTTACCTGTGACAGTCAGTAGAGGACTGCTGTTGAACACAAAAAACCTTCCCCCACTGGTATGGAAGCATTGGAAGGTATAGTTGAATGATTAATTAATGCCCACTCCATTCTACAGGCCAGTGGATATGCATACACATGTCTTATTACACTTCCACATGGAGCCATCTCTCTACCTACCAGCTACATCAGTAATACCTCCATTAGGTGTATGTATACTGCAGCTCAGGTGAGGAGTGGGGTGATGTCATCTCCTTTATCAAGATGGCTGCCCTCTCCCCCCAGATCTCCCTTCCTGTTGGAACCTCTGCTATGGTAGCTAATATCAGTCTTATTTGGACCAACAGTGGTACAGTTATGTACCCAATTGATCCTCTTGGAGTCATCCAAGGTGAGGATATGGGTGTTTAGTTCTAACCTATACTTTCCACCCTCATCTTCAGTGACACTGTATAACTGTTCTGCATTCTCTGCTCCTGTGTGTACCTCCTGCCTGGCTGTCAACATTGGTACTGGGTATGACTGTGGATGGTGTAATGGTATCAGCTGTGTTGCACCAGAAACCTGCTCTTCAACATTTGCCATCCAACTAAACCAATGTCCCCGTCCTGTGTTGAGCTCTGTCTCTCCAACCTCTGGTCCATTTGGAGGAGGGACAAGACTGACCATCACAGGCACTAACCTTGGAGTGACAGTTCAGGACATTGTTAGTATGACTGTGGGAGGAGTGTCCTGTATGGTACAGTCAGATGGGTACATACCAGGGACACAGGTTGTGTGTGTCACTGAAGCATACACCTCTGGAGGAATGCAACAGCAGACATATGTTTACGTGACAATAGTAATACCTCATGGATTTGGTGTCGATTTTTCAGCATCCATCCCTTACACATATGTGAGGCCATCCATCTCTTCAGTATTTCCAAAGTCAGGACCTATGTCAGGAGGTACTAATGTTGTGATTGGAGGAATGTTCCTGAATGTTGGTAATGGAGTGAAAAGAGTACTACTGAATGGAGCTGTGTGTGTCATATTGTGAGTTGAAGGATTCCATTCACCATGATGTGTCCATGACCACTGTTGTACACCTCCACAGACAGTCATCACTCACACAGGTCACATGCACATCATCTGCACAGAATGTGACAGGTGTTGGTTTGGTGACAGTGTACATTGACAGTGAAGTGACCACCAACACTGGAGTCACCTTTGAATACACAAACAACCCTAATTACACTTCAGTGTTTCCTGTGAGGACCATACCAGCGTAAGTCTTAACCAGATATCATGGTATACCATTGCTTGATGTTCATTCTTCCTCAGTGGAGGTATCATTCTGACCTTCACTGGAGCATACCTCAATGTTACCCAGAAGGCTACCTTCCAGTTGATAACAAATAAAATGGTAAAGGTATACATGTACCTTCCGGTGCACTTTCATTTCCACTGTGTTATCTGTGTACCAGATACCTCAGGAGTGTAACCAGACATTCACCACTCTGAAGTGTTATGCCCCACCCCTGGGTTCAGATCTCAGTGGACCAGGTGTGTACCTGTTCCCTGGTATCAACTACACCATTATGATGGATGGAGCTCCTGGACCAGTTGGAGACCCTCTGAAGATTGGAGTGGTCCCAAATCCTGTCTTTATATCAATCAATAAAGATGATCTCACCCAGATGATTGGTTCAGTTAAGATCATCAGAATCCTTGTAGGGGAATGGTAGTCATAACAGTGATAGAAGTGATGGTCATGTGATCCCCTTATGTCAGGGTATGAACATCATGAGTGTTGATGTCCTCTCTGAGATCATGGTGACAGTTGGAGGAGAGAGATGTGCAATAGACCTGGGAACTACTACTGATACTGTGAGGGACCTTATCTAATGTAGTGCCCAGACCCATGTCATTCTTTTATGTTCCACCAGGTCCTATCCTGTCAGCCTCCCCAAAACCTCTCTGCAGTGTCCACTGGTTCCTCTAACAAGAGCCAAACACCATCTAATGGCATGGTATGACCTTGTATTGCATTGCAATCAAATACACCTGTGTGTTTACATGTGTTCTTGCTCTCTCAGGTAGTGGTATCAGTGGGCAGGTCCCTGTCCTATACACCCGGCAATATAACATTTGTGACAAGTACTGATGCACAGTTCCCAGTTACATTTGTGGCATGGGGTGTGGCAGGGGGTTGAGTCAGCTTCATTCTCCTCCTGGTTATAAGTATGGCCATCATTTTGGTTGTCCGCAGAAGGGAATCTGTGATGAGGAGTCAGGTGGATGTTCGGAAGATAGAGATGAATACGCTGGCTGAGGAGCACAATATAGGTATGTGTGTATGCATGTGAGTGTTGTGCATGTGTGTACACATTTGAGGTGCTTGTGTGTTTGTGCCCATAATGTGTGTATGCATGTGCATTTTTTGTGTAATATGTCGTCTATAGAGTTTCACACCGACAAATTATTGGCTCATGGCATGTAGTCATGAATTTAGGATTAATGACCAAAAAATATTTTAAAATTTAACCATTTCTTGATCTTTGGGAACATATGCTCGATTAAATGTATAGGTGTTTAGCCTATGGTGAATATTTGTTGTGTTTAAATAACACAGATTGATATAATATTACCAACAATGTTCAGATGTAAAGTTATGAATTGCCACTTGAGGGAATGGCAGTGGCATTTGCTCTCAACAAGGTTAGGTTGAGCCTGGATAAAGTTCTTCCAGTACCAAAAGTCTAGAAGCCATTTGATAAAGCCTGCCCTCTGACTCTCTGCAGGTGTTTGATGTTACGTAATGTTTTGTCACATGTTGTGCTTCAGACCTTACAGAACACACTTTGCAGCAAGCACAGCTGGTTTTGAGATTTGGAATGGTGATGGGTTCACTGCATGCATAGCCAGTTCTGGATCAGCACTTGGGCAAAGAGGCAAAGAAAACATTTTCAGCTACCCGGCTTACCATTGGCACATATCCAGACTTACTCTTAGCAGTCTCAACCCAAGCTTGCATTGCAAGAACAATAGTGTCACGAACTTAAGTTAATACTTTATGTGTAATAAGCACACTGTATTATTCTCATTGTAAAACACATTCATTTAAATCGTACATAAGGAGATCCATCATCAGCAGTTAGTGGTCATGCTGCTACAGATTTCCTGAGTCAGTACACAGGGACCATCATCTCCAGTGATCAGATCCATGTTCTGAATACCATTGGAGAAGGTAACTCAACCTGCCCTCTCTTTCATGTGACATTCCTCCCCACACTGTTCTTAATGTGATGTTCTTCCCCACATCATTCCATATGCTATGTCAAAGGTGAATTTGGAGTGGTGTACAGAGCACATCTCCTTCAGGTGAACACACTGGCTGAACCTCAACTGGTGGCTGTCAAGACCTTGAAAGGTGAAGTCTTTGGTGGTAATGCTTCCTTCATCAGATGAAGTGCCCCTTTAGGTCTCTTCACAATGCATGACCTCTCCAGTATGATGGGTGAAATCCTGAAGATGCAAGACTTCCACCACCCCCATGTGATGACCCTGATTGGAGTGTCCTTTGATGCCAATCACACTCCCTCCATAGTGATGCCCTTCATGGCTAATGGAAGTGTTCTCTCATATCTCAAGAACAACATATCTTCCCTTCTAATCTCTGAAGCAGCAGATGAAGAAACAGTGAGATTGTCTCTTTGTACTTGTAATGTTTGCATGTGTCATTGGTATCTATACAGCTCCACACATCCCAGAAGCTCTTAATGAAGATGTGTTATGAGATAGCACAGGGGATGGAATACCTTGCTGAGAAGAGGTTTGTACACAGAGACCTAGCAGCAAGAAACTGCATCTGAGGGAGTGATGATGTGTGATGTTAATAGTGGTAATGGATGTTTGTACAGGATTGATGGAGATGGGGTACTTAAAGTGGGAGACTTTGGCCTATCAGAAGATGTGTACAGGACAGGGTACTTCAGAATGGACAAGGGATCCTCAGGGGTGAGACTACCATTGAAATGGCTGGCCCCAGAGAGCATTCATTATGGAGTCTTCAATGAGAAAACTGATGTAGTGAGCCTTTGAAAAGTAGTGTTCAATCCACTTTAGGTACTGACCATACATGTACATGTGGTAAAATGCCTTCAGTGGTCATTTGGTGTGACATGCTGGGAGATATTCACATGTGGCAAAATCCCCTACCCTGGTGTGGACCCAAGTGAGCTACCAAAGTTTCTAGAGAGAGGGAGGAGACTGGAGAAGCCTGAAAATGCAGCTTGTTCTGATGCAATGTTAGCACACACACAGTCACTGTCATGTGCACAGACACTCACATGCACACACACAGACACACACATGCAGACACCTACACATGTAATGTTTGAAAATTTTATGCTATTTAAGGTACAAATTGATGTTAAAGTGTTGGGATTCTGACCCTGAGGACAGACCATCATTCACCAAGATTGGCTCCAACATCTCTAAGGATCTACAGACAATGGAGGGATATCTTGATATGTCTGCTGCTGACACAGTCAAAGTACCAGCCATAAACGATGGCACTGGACTGCTAGTGTTGGTAAGATAAGCTTTTTCAAAAGTTATGTTTTTGCTGTTTAAATGCTCTCTCATGCTGACTGTTAATAAGCTATTAACCCCAGTCATGAGTTTGACTATAATTGATAGTTTTGCCCATACATGGGCAGGGAGTAGCCAGCCAGTCGGGTGATCCATAGGGGTGCTGACCCTCACCACTGAGCCTGACTGGTACCAAGGGGTAACACTGGTTACCATTGGGTCAGCCAGTTTGCTACACCATGACAAGGTTAAGTGGTTAGGTCAGGGTGTAGAATTCCAAAGGTGCCACCTACCATTGATATTCGAGCAAACATATGACAGTCAATGCACAGGGGAGTGTAGGGAGATCAGACCAGCAGTCATGTGCTATTATGACTGAGTGATTGCAGTCCTCCTGCATCTTTTATATATATGCATGGACCTGGAACCATATCAGTTTAGCAATATCATTGAGATTAGATCAGATAGATGTGTTTGAATGGAGGTGAATACTTCCCCAGACGCTTTTCCAGGCATATAGGCTCCATGGTCCTTGGCATCAGACACATTTCAGTCCCATTTACCAAATTATTAAACCAAGTTTAGTACCTAAACAACCACATTAAGTGTAATGAGTGTGTTCATGTACTGGTGTTTTGTTCCTTACCCCTCTCCCTTTGCATGGAAAAACATTCTTTAAAATGATCTACTTCCTGTTACCTTTTACATAAATACAACATAATGATGTAGTTTCAATGACCACTAGTGTAATTCACATGGGAGATTGATATAATCAGAGTAGTTGTTTGTGTCCCTGTCTTTACATCGTGTAGGGCTCATGAACTGGACTGGTTCTTCAGGACCATCCATGGCCATGCAGCACTGTGAATGGTCCCACCTAGGACCTCCCATGGTGACATAATTGATTCCCCCTCTGCCACGGATCGTCCCAGCAAAAAATAACATTGTACAATGTAATAGCAGTTCATCGTGGTGAAAAATGACTTCTCAAGTCTCTTGAGTAATACTTATAATTGACGACAAAAAGATATGGCCATACAAATAATACATAACCTTCTCAACTATGCAATCAGTGGGTGAATGTTCTTTTATTTTGTTCCCTGCCCCTCTCCTTTGCATGGAAATAATATATATTCCTTATAATGATCTACTTCTGGTTACCTTTTACACAAATACACATAATGTTGTTAACTTCATTAAGTAGTACAGTTCCCATGGGAGAATGATATAATCAGAGAAATTCTTTGTGTTCCTGTCTTTACACCATGAAGGGCCTACATGCTGGACTGGTCCCCCAGGACCATCAATGACATTGTCCCCCTAAACCATATGCAGCACTGTCAATGATTCCCCCCCCCCCTCCCCCCCACCCAACTGGGACATTCGAAATGATTAGCTATGTTAGTGATGGAAATTGATCCTCTTGCTATTCATTTTGCGCATTTTAAAATGTGCTCCAATTGAGAAATGGATACATAACTCTGTATGGATATGTTTCCTAACTCATGAGTGTTAATTTGTACAGACCTTCAAGTTTTATGGAGCTGGAAAAGGTTGAAATATTGGTGAATAATTAAGGGGGACCATATGTAGCAGAGGGGTGGTCCAGGGAGAGACAGATTGTATCACCATGGATGGTCCAACCGGAACGGTTATTGCCCGGACCATTTAAGGCGTGCACACCTCGTTTTTATATGTTCTAGTCGTGAAATTTTAAGTTAATTAATGTTCTGTGGTGCATTGTATACAAGGGTGTTGCAAACTACTAATTGTGTCATACTAATCCTGTGAACAGGCCACTAACAGTGCTCCTCCAATACAACTTGCTGGTATGGCTACTGAGGATCATGAAGCAGATAGGATTGAAACACTCCCTTGTGATGTATATAATTCAAGGAAGGCTGAGGTAAAGCAGGTGAGTAGGCAGCAGAACTGTATAATTGACAAATTCCCAACAATTCTGCCAGGTAATGATTAGTTGTTGGCCTTTTCATAGAGTAAACATACACATATTAAGAAACGTATTAAGACACTGCTACAGTCTTATACATATGAAAGTAAATGCAGCCTACTATTATAGTGCTGTGGGTTAAAATACAGAAGTGGGTAGAATGAATGAACATCATTATCATTAATATCTCACTATATTGTAATTCCGGCACCCATACAATGGTTTCCAGTGACACTTCATTGCATATTGTATTGCTGAGCCAAGGTAATCAATCATCTATTAATTGGCACATTTATGCATTAAATTACTTACTAAGGAGTTCCCCTTAATTCCACCATATATTCAGCATCCTGTTCCTGCACGCTGATGGGAGTGATCACTGAGAAAACACTTCCATGTGTTGGAGGGGAGAAGAATTAAAATGAATTTGTGTGCATGCATGTTACTACAGGACCAGAATTAGTTGATGAACTAACTTCATAGCATTAGCTTACTACAGAAGCTATTAGTTATGTTTTGTGCTTTTTTTCTTAAGTTCATTGTCAGTTATGGGGAAATATATTGTCTATTTGCGCCCGTGTGCACAGGTGTGCATACTGTACGTACAGTGTGTACAGGTGTGCACACTTTATTTACACCTTCATATCTTTAACAGTTGCTGGATTCCTGTAGCAGATTTTACATCATTTTAAAGATGGGTCTTTGCAGAATGTGGGGAAATATAGAACATAAAAAACTGCACTTAAAACTCATAGTTTTTTTGGCCAGAAAAGCAATCAAAAATTCGTACGCACGTGACATTTAAAAACAAATATGGAGGTACTGTGAGTCTGTAGTTCAACGAGAGAGGCCAGAGTTCTTAGGACCCGCCCAGTGTCCACTTGCGCTTGGTTACCAAATGGCGTGTTAACGAAATCAATTAGCCCACTGTTGGTGCTAACAACGCAGCTCTGACTCACGAACGCGGGGCGACAGTCAGCTAGGGGCTGCAAACAGATTTAAAAAAACTCTAGGACGTGGCAGGGCAGTCAGTTAAAGGAACTGCAAACAGGTTCACAAGCTGTGGGGACTGCAAGCAGATTAAAATACTAGAGGACTTGGCAGGGCATAAAGTAGTGTAGTGCACATTGGTTCACAAGCTGTAGAACGTGGCAGGGCAGTCAGCCAGGGACTGCAAACAGGTATACAAGCTATAGAACATGGCAGGCCATAAATAGGAGCCATTGAGAGGACAGAGCAAGCAGTTCTTTCTGTCTTGTACATGTGTATGTGGGTAAGTATTTGCTGTTTGATGACAACGAAAGGCCAGCTAGCTCATTCAGTGTTTCAATGGTGGAATACTGCATCTTCAAGGGCTATCTTATGTACATGTTATGCCATTCAATGCTTGAGCAAATAGTAACAATTAAGGTCTGTAACCATGCTGCCATGTGCAGTATTAAAGTGTGCACAAGTGTACACACTGTATTTTCAAACTCAACAGAAAAAATAAAAAAGAACTGATTAAATTGATTTCATATACAAGTAATAGAACGTACTGTCCTCTATCAGGAACATATTTCAAGTACACAAAATGCATTATGGGTGTGGTGCATTTTACAGTGTGCACACCTGTACACAATTTAAAAAGCCAGGCCCGAGACACTGCTAGTGAAATACATGGAATTTCCTTACATTGCATTGGAATAGTAAAACTTATGTATGAACTTACTACCCACTTTCATTTGCAGTCCACTAACTTTGACATGTGCCTTTTAGTGACAAATTTTTTGTAATAAAGCAGTAACTGAAGCTGCTCCATTATCATACATGTAGATTAAGCAGTATATTTCAGGACCAGAATTCTACTACACATCAGTGCATCACTGGGGAATAATATACATCAATTTTACAGCCACTGAGTTTAATGTGGGGTAATAATGATTCGAATTGTAAATAAGGTAAAGCATGCACGCGTGTGCACACTTTCCGAAGCAAATAGACAATATAACAAGAAATAAAAACTTTCTCATGTGAAAGTTGGTGCTAAATAGGAATGAAAGGCTATAGTGGTGTAATAAGCAAGGAAACAAGGTTTTCAGATGAAGATGTGTTATGAGATAGCACAGGGGATGGAATACCTTGCTGAGAAGAGGTTTGTACACAGAGACCTAGCAGCAAGAAACTGCATGTGAGGGAGTGATGATGTGTGATGTTAATAGTGGTAATGGAGGTTTGTACAGGATTGATGGAGATGGTGTACTTAAAGTGGGAGACTTTGGTCTGTCAGAAGATGTGTACAGGACAGGGTACTTCAGACTGGACAAGGGATCCTCAGGGGTGAGACTACCATTCAAATGGCTGGCATTCATGATGGAGTTTTAATTGAGAGCACTGATGTAATGAGCACATGCAAACCATTAATGGTATTATTCCTTCAGTGGTCATTTGGTGTGACATGCTGGGAGATATTCACATGTGGCAAAATCCCCTACCCTGATGTGGACCCAAGTGAGCTACCAAAGTTTCTAAGGGAGAGGGAGGAGACTGGAGAAGCCTGAAAATGCAGCTTGTTCTGATACAATGTTAGCACACACATAACCACACACATAAACACACACACACACACACACACACACACACACACACACACATTGAGCTGTGCCATTTCAGGTAGCACTGATGTTAAAGTGTTGGGATTCTGACCCTGAGGACAGACCATCATTCACCAAGATTGGCTCCAACGTCTCTAAGGATCTGCAGACAATGGAGGGATATCTTGATATGTCTGCTGCTGACACAGTCAAAGTACCAACATAGAAGGTTGGACTGGGCAACTAGTATTGGTAAGAGAAAACTTTGGTTCATCCTGAATATGCATATGAGGCATAATCAGTCTCAGTAGCGGATCTAGGGGGGGGGGGGGGGGGGGGGGGGGGGGGGGGGGCTTTGAATATATCATTCATAGCAGGAAATTGGCAATCTGCATTGATAGTTGTGAATAAATCATAAACCCCCCCCCCCCCCCCCCCCCCCCCCTCTTTAACAGGCACGCCCTCTTCGTACGTCCGCCCTGTCAGTGGGTGCATTGCTCTGATTTTCTGACCAAAATAATGCATGTATTGGAAGTATTACTGTTATAATTAATGGAGTTACTTTGTTCAGCACACAGAATTACATCAGAGACATGTTGCATGAATAGTAATTAAGCACATAGATCACTTGTTCAAAACTGATGCATTGTATTCCAGCACATCAAAATTATGATGTATTCACTCTGGAAATAGCAGCAATTTCTGTTATTACAATTGTGTGAACTATCCATAATCAATGACACAAGACCTTGACCACAGCAGGTTAATAGCATTGACTTAATTGCTTCTCCACCTTCAGCTTACATGCTGGGTAAACTGTCACATCCTGATGAAATGTATGGAAAGATAATTAAACATGCTGTTCAACCCATATTTCATAGTAATGGCAAGGTCTTGTGGTCACAAGTCAAAAGGCAATTGGTACCATTGAAGTGATATCATGCTGTACATGTTGAGTATGCTGAACATAAACAAGCAATGTACAGGTTTGTTATGTCCTGTTCTTATTATGTTTTGTGCTGGGTATTTCAAAACCCACAACAATGAAAATGAAAACGTAACTACTACATGTAGATTCTTTAGCTAATGCTAAGACTACTAGCTTCTTTATAAGCTTATGCTAAGACTACTAGCTTCATTAGTAAGCTTATGCTAAGACTACTAGCTTCATTAGTAAGCTTATGCTAAGACTACTAGCTTCATTAGTAAGCTTATGCTAAGACTACTAGCTTCATTAGTAAGCTTATGCTAAGACTACTAGCTTCATTAGTAAGCTTATGCTAAGACTACTAGCTTCATTAGTAAGCTTATGCTAAGACTACTAGCTTCATTAGTAAGCTTATGCTAAGACTACTAGCTTCATTAGTAAGCTTATGCTAAGACTACTAGCTTCATTAGTAAGCTTATGCTAAGACTACTAGCTTCATTAGTAAGCTTATGCTAAGACTACTAGCTTCTTTAGTAAGCTTATGCTAAGACTACTAGCTTCTTTAGTAAGCTTATGCTAAGACTATTAGCTTCATTAGTAAGCTTATGCTAAGACTACTAGCTTCATTAGTAAGCTTATGCTAAGACTACTAGCTTCATTAGTAAGCTTATGCTAAGACTACTAGCTTCTTTAGTAAGCTTATGCTAAGACTACTAGCTTCTTTAGTAAGCTTATGCTAAGACTACTAGCTTCTTTAGTAAGCTTATGCTAAGACTACTAGCTTCATTAGTAAGCTTATGCTAAGACTACTAGCTTCTTTAGAAAGCATATGCTAAGACTACTAGCTTCATTAGTAAGCTTATGCTAAGACTACTAGCTTCTTTAGTAAGCTTATGCTAAGACTACTAGCTTCATTAGTAAGCTTATGCTAAGACTACTAGCTTCTTTCGTAAGCTTATGCTAAGACTACTAGCTTCTTTAGTAAGCTTATGCTAAGACTACTAGCTTCTTTAGTAAACTTATGCTAAGACTACTAGCTTCATTAGTAAGCTTATGCTAAGACTACTAGCTTCTTTAGTAAGCTTATGCTAAGACTACTAGCTTCTTTAGTAAACTTATGCTAAGACTACTAGCTTCATTAGTAAGCTTATGCTAAGACTACTAGCTTCTTTAGTAAGCTTATGCTATGACTACTACCTTCTTTAGTAAACTTATGCTAAGACTACTAGCTTCATTAGTAAGCTTATGCTAAGACTACTAGCTTCTTTAGTAAGCTTATGCTAAGACTACTAGCTTCATTACTAAGCTTATGCTAAGACTACTAGCTTCATTAGTAAGCTTATGCTAAGACTACTAGCTTCTTTAGTAAGCTTATGCTAAGACTACTAGCTTCTTTAGTAAGCTTATGCTAAGACTACTAGCTTCATTAGTAAGCTTATGCTAAGACTACTAGCTTCATTAGTAAGCTAATGCTAAGACTACTAGCTTCTTTAGTAAGCTTATGCTAAGACTACTAGCTTCATTAGTAAGCTTATGCTAAGACTACTAGCTTCATTAGTAAGCTTATGCTAAGACTACTAGCTTCATTAGTAAGCTTATGCTAAGACTTCTAGCTTTATTAGTAAGCTTATGCTAAGACTACTAGCTTCATTAGTAAGCTTATGCTAAGACTACTAGCTTCATTAGTAAGCTAATGCTAAGACTACTAGCTTCTTTAGTAAGCTTATGCTAAGACTACTAGCTTCTTTAGTAAGCTTATGCTAAGACTACTAGCTTCATTAGTAAGCTTATGCTAAGACTACTAGCTTCATTAGTAAGCTTATGCTAAGACTACTAGCTTCATTAGTAAGCTTATGCTAAGACTACTAGCTTCTTTAGTAAGCTTATGCTAAGACTACTAGCTTCTTTAGTAAGCTTATGCTAAGACTACTAGCTTCATTAGTAAGCTTATGCTAAGACTACTAGCTTCATTAGTAAGCTAATGCTAAGACTACTAGCTTCTTTAGTAAGCTTATGCTAAGACTACTAGCTTCATTAGTAAGCTTATGCTAAGACTACTAGCTTCATTAGTAAGCTTATGCTAAGACTACTAGCTTCATTAGTAAGCTTATGCTAAGACTTCTAGCTTTATTAGTAAGCTTATGCTAAGACTACTAGCTTCATTAGTAAGCTTATGCTAAGACTACTAGCTTCATTAGTAAGCTAATGCTAAGACTACTAGCTTCTTTAGTAAGCTTATGCTAAGACTACTAGCTTCTTTAGTAAGCTTATGCTAAGACTACTAGCTTCATTAGTAAGCTTATGCTAAGACTACTAGCTTCTTTAGTAAGCTTATGCTAAGACTACTAGCTTCTTTAGTAAGCTTATGCTAAGACTACTAGCTTCTTTAGTAAGCTTATGCTAAGACTACTAGCTTCATTAGTAAGCTTATGCTAAGACTACTAGCTTCTTTAGAAAGCATATGCTAAGACTACTAGCTTCATTAGTAAGCTTATGCTAAGACTACTAGCTTCTTTAGTAAGCTTATGCTAAGACTACTAGCTTCATTAGTAAGCTTATGCTAAGACTACTAGCTTCTTTAGTAAGCTTATGCTAAGACTACTAGCTTCTTTAGTAAGCTTATGCTAAGACTACTAGCTTCTTTAGTAAACTTATGCTAAGACTACTAGCTTCATTAGTAAGCTTATGCTAAGGCTACTAGCTTCTTTAGTAAGCTTATGCTAAGACTACTAGCTTCTTTAGTAAACTTATGCTAAGACTACTAGCTTCATTAGTAAGCTTATGCTAAGACTACTAGCTTCTTTAGTAAGCTTATGCTAAGACTACTAGCTTCTTTAGTAAACTTATGCTAAGACTACTAGCTTCATTAGTAAGCTTATGCTAAGACTACTAGCTTCTTTAGTAAGCTTATGCTAAGACTACTAGCTTCATTAGTAAGCTTATGCTAAGACTACTAGCTTCATTAGTAAGCTTATGCTAAGACTACTAGCTTCTTTAGTAAGCTTATGCTAAGACTACTAGCTTCTTTAGTAAGCTTATGCTAAGACTACTAGCTTCATTAGTAAGCTTATGCTAAGACTACTAGCTTCATTAGTAAGCTAATGCTAAGACTACTAGCTTCTTTAGTAAGCTTATGCTAAGACTACTAGCTTCATTAGTAAGCTTATGCTAAGACTACTAGCTTCATTAGTAAGCTTATGCTAAGACTACTAGCTTCATTAGTAAGCACTTCTAGCTTTATTAGTAAGCTTATGCTAAGACTACTAGCTTCATTAGTAAGCTTATGCTAAGACTACTAGCTTCATTAGTAAACTTATGCTAAGACTACTAGCTTCTTTAGTAAGCTTATGCTAAGACTACTAGCTTCATTAGTAAGCTTATGCTAAGACTACTAGCTTCTTTAGCAAGCTTATGCTAAGACTACTAGCTTCATTAGTAAGCTTATGCTAAGACTACTAGCTTCTTTAGTAAGCTTATGCTAAGACTACTAGCTTCATTAGTAAGCTTATGCTAAGACTACTAGCTTCTTTAGTAAGCTTATGCTAAGACTACTAGCTTCATTAGTAAGCTTATGCTAAGACTACTAGCTTCTTTAGTAAGCTTATGCTAAGACTACTAGCTTCATTAGTAAGCTTATGCTAAGACTACTAGCTTCTTTAGTAAGCTTATGCTAAGACTACTAGCTTCATTAGTAAGCTTATGCTAAGACTACTAGCTTCATTAGTAAGCTTATGCTAGTGCTTATTTTTCTTGCCTCCTGAAGTTGAAAGTACATATTCCCTCATTATGGGCTGGCTGAGATGTCGTCTGTCTTTTGCCATACTGCACAATGCTATCATGTGCCTGCAAGGAAGCAGGTCTTCTTACCACCAACCAGTTTATTGCAATCTGGTCCTAGCAGTACATGAGGGCAGAGTCTCGTTATAGGCTGATTTTTCTGTTGATCACATATGTTTGTGTATATTCATTGTTATTGAATTAATTCATATGTAGTGTTATGTGTTTAAAATCTCTCAAAAAGGTATTTAAAGACATGGTGTTCGTCTCACCACACTCTGACCATAGGAACGTTTTTTTAATCAACCTCATGGCTTTTGTAAACAGCAGGTAGGTTTCTAAATTTGTAACTAGGAACATTTGGGTGATAATCCCTCACATCAAAGAAGGCATCCTGTCCAGAAACCTCTGGCTCAATTGTCAAGTCATGAGCCATCATTTTCATTAGTGGTAAACAATGACACAGCACAAGATAGCAGTAAGAATCTTGTTAGGAGATACAAGATGACACACCCTTGGGTATTATATATGTTTCAAAGCTGATGGAAAAGCTGCTGGGTGATTTACTTGAATAAGATGATGTTATAAATCACTTGCTATACATAGTATTCAGGCTCACCCTGCATGACTACTAAATCCACAGCGATGAAGCACGGATCAAGCTAGGACCTCTGCAAGGGTGGAGGGCCATTTAATGGACACTAATTACCTTTTCCCACATCTGCATATGAGCAGAAATGAATATACTGCCAAGGTACTATGTCAGCAGTGCTAAATACATATGGACAAATCTGTAATGAAATGACATTTGTATTGATCATTAAATGATACTCTTACCAATGATGTTCAAGGTAATGACCACATAGGTACTGTGGGCAAACCCTAACAGGACCCAGGCTGTCTATGTCCCTTCTCTTAATGATTTGAGGTTAGTAAAGGAATATCACAGACAAGCAAAAATATTTTCGACCATGCGAATGTTCAAGATGGTTTTAAAATACAGCCACACCGCTGGACAAATCCTGAACATGGACTCTGGAAAGTCATTTGTTTGGGCCACTAAAAGGGTATTTGTTACAGAGCTTTTCTGGACCTACTAAGATCTGAATCTCCTGCTCCTGGAGGGAGACAGAGACAGCAGGTCCGGTCCCTTATATATTTCAAAATATGCTGCCTCCAACAGGTACTGGAATGAGACACAAAAGGTATTTCGTACCAGTTATTAAAATTGTGCATTTCCAACTCATTCCAAGACAAACAAATGTGATTAATCTGACGATGTTGTGAGGCAGTTAAAATAGGCTAGGAGGTGCCTCACTCAATCCTCCAACGTTCCCATAGAGAATGTTTTTATTACTTGTTGTACTTGTATGGTGTGTGCATGTACATGTACCAGAGACACGCATTGTAGTCATTGTCAGTGAGGTAATTATTCGGGTGGTAATACTGCTCTACACATGGCTGCCAGGAAGAGTAGGGTCAGCTGTATACTGAACTGAATAATTTATTTTTCCAGCAACTTGATAGGCTATAAATTTTTGATTTGCCGATAAATCGGCCGTAGCGTACTCAATTTGACTTTTACGAACACTTTACTAGGACAATCTGGAGCCTGTAAAAAGAACCTAATGAAACGAGAACGCGTACCGGATCATGCATGTAAACCATGGTACTAAGTCCAAGACAATCAGAAGCACTGACCAGCACATTCAAAAGTTCACATGTACAGATACCAAATACAATACGTGGTGGCCCACTTACGTACTGTATCAAAGTGTTCTATGGTCAACATACCCCCGTCGGGGTCTTCCAAACTAGCTCGCCCTCTTAAGTCAGTCGGGTTTTAAAACATCGCATTATTAGCCATTAGTGCAATTATTATAATTATTATTATTTATATCATATACATGTGTGACTGGGAATCACCTAGCTTAGTTCCTGGACAAGAGGTTTAGAATTAAGGTATTTAATGATTTAGGGTAGTGATTTAGGGTAGTGATTTTGATTTTCAAGGTAATGACCACATAGGTACTGTGGGCAAACCCTAACAGGACCCAGACTGTCTATGTCCCTTCTCTTAATGATTTGAGGTTAGTAAAGGAAAATCACAGACAAGCAAAAATATTTTCGACCATGCTAATGTTTAAAATACAGCCACACAGCTGGACAAACCCTGAATATGGACTCTGGTGCCATTTGTTTGGACCATTAAAAGGTATTTATTACAGAGCCTTTCTGGACCCACTGGGATGTAGGGAGACAGCAGATCCAGTTCCTTATAGTTTTGTTATATATTTGAAAATACGCTGCCTCCAACTGGTACTGGAATGAGACACAAAAGGATTGAATGAGGCACCTCCTATTTTAACTGTGCTTTACAACATCGTCAGATTAATGCAGTTAATCACATTTGTTTGTCTTGGAATGGTTACGAAATACCCCGTAGAGAATGTTTTTATTACTTGTTGTACTTGTATGGTGTGTGCATGTACATGTACCAGAGACACGCATTGTAGTCATTGTCAGTCAACTGTTCATCCACCAGGGTGTTAAAACTGCTTTACACATGGCTGCCAGGAAGAGTAGGGTCAGCTATATAACTGAACTGAATAATTTATTTTTCCAGAAAATTTGCAACTGGACAGGCTATGATTTGCCGATATATCGGCCGTAGCGCACGTAGACTCAATTTGACTTTTACGAACACTTTACTAGGACAATCTGGAGCCTGTAAAAAGAACATACTGAAACGAGAACGCGTACCAGGATCATGCATGCAAACCGAGTATGGTACTAAGTCTAAGACAATCAGAAGCACTGACCAGCACATTCAAAAGTTCACATGTACAGATACCACATATAATACGTGGTGGCCCACTTACGCACTGTATCAAAGTGTTCATCGTGTTGATGGTAAGTTGGTAACAATCCTATAGAACGTTTCGGCAAAATTGTCCCATGGAACATTCTCTTCGTGCCTCCGAGGACGGAAATTCGTTAGAGGTGAAGAATTTCATTGCTCATCACAACCATGAGAGAAAAAAGGTTATTGGATAAGTAATATGTTTCACATGTTTATAACTTGTTCTTTACTACCGTCAACATACAGGGCTTGTTTGACATGTTGCCACACCAACGAAAATTGTTCAAGGAGGAAACAATGGAAGTTGAGAGGCTATTAAGTTTGAAGGCAAACAAAAAGATGGTTAAAGATAAGTTAGAGCAGATGTCAGGAAAAATTGTTACTCTGAAAGATATTTCAAACATATCAACAAAGCAAGGTCATAAAAATACTAGGAATGACTTAACTGAAACAGTGCGTAAACTAACTGAGAGATATGGTACGTTAATAATGTTTTGCTTAGATGGTATGTTGATGGCCTTTGTAAAATACATAATATACTTACACATTTATTTATACTTATACAGTTGTACAATATAATATTGTCTTATTTGCTCTGTGAATTTTATACTAGTAGCATGTTTTTACTTGCAGGTGCATGTGTAGATGTCATAGTTGACAATGACAATGTTTTGCAAGGAATTTATTTCCAAGATCATGAAATGAGGCAATGTTTTTCTTCCTATCCTGAGCTAGTTTGTGTTGATGCGACATATAAACTTATTGAGCTTCGTTTTCCTCTTTATATAATGTTGGTTGAAGATGGCAATGGACAGAGTGAAAGTGTAGCAGCATTTATGGTGTTACATGAAACAGACAGTACATTTTCCAAAATGGTTGATCTGTTCAAAAAGCACAATTCCTCATGGGAACATGTTCGCGTAATCATGACTGACAAAGATGTAACTGAAAGATCAGTATTCTCTGCACAGATTCCATCAGCTAGACTTGTGATTTGTCTATTTCATATATTGCGCTCATTTCGCCGTGAAGTGACTCTAGAAAAAATGGGGATAACCAGTAGACAACGAAATCTCTGTCTAGAGATAATGCAGCAGATGGCATATGCACATGATGAGGATGAATACATGGACCTATACCATAACTTTCAAGTGAATGCTCCTATTGCTGTGCTGAATTATTTCAATGAGTAGTGGCATTCAATTAGAGATCAGTGGTCAATGGGTTTAAAATACACCACTGGAAATTTTTTTAACACTACAAACAATAGACTAGAAAGTATAAATGCCAAACTTAAGTCTGTAATCTCACGATATTCCTCACTTGAAGAATTTGTGGATAAGTTCCTTTTGATTTTGAGAGTCTTGAGATGTGAAAGAGATCACAAAGCTGCACTCTGTTCACAAAAGGTTCCTACAACATTTCATTCAGCTGCTGATGTATATTCAACCAAGTATATGCGATACCTAACTCCATATGCTTACAAGTTTGTTGAAAAACAGCTTCACCTCAGGAAGCAAGTTGTAATAGTAATGCATAGCTGTAACTCTGAAGTGTATGAAGTCAAAATGGGGGTCACGTCCACTTATATTTTCAAAAATGTTACAATCAATCAATGTTGCTGCCGCTTATGGGTATCAATGAAATTGCCATGTTGCCACATTTACTTTGTGAGAGAGACCCTAGGACTAGATCTTTTTGATGAATGTATTTGTGATCAACGTTGGACTATGCAGTATTATGAGTCCAATCAGCGTGTGTTTTTGACAAAGGGTGCATCACATTCAAATTCTGCACAAGTTAGTGTTGTTACACTTCCAGAAAAACGCAAAAAAGTTTTGTCTCAGGTACATTACATAATTTTTTATGCATGCACTTGATTTAAATCTTCTGTCCATATATGAGTT
The DNA here is from genome assembly GCA_963681505.1 of Eunapius fragilis. Lineage (NCBI taxonomy): Eukaryota > Metazoa > Porifera > Demospongiae > Spongillida > Spongillidae > Eunapius > Eunapius fragilis. Next base: position 68,309 of record OY811982.1, on the reverse strand, counting down.
TGAAAAGTTTCACAAAGTCTCCACAATTACAACAAAGTTAGCTTCGCTGGCCTCCGAAAGCTCATATTCAGACTTTTCTGGTCGATGTGAGTTGTTGGAACGGCTGATTAACGCATGGGAACAGCAGTTGAGTGTCACACTTGTTTATGGTATGATGTATGCATGCATTGTATGATTGAGAATTGAGCAACATGATAATATAGGAGATGGAGATCAATTGCCAGGAAAAGGTGTGTTTATGTGCCTTGTGTAAATTCTTTTATGTCATTGTGTGCTGTTGAAGAAGTGGAATTAGAAAAGGTACATAAACAAAGGTCTTTTAAAGCTCTGTACAATTTTTGATACATGCAGATCAAAGTAACATTGATGTACCAGTTCACAATGTAACAGACAACCGTGAGACTAGTCAAGGTATGTATAAGGTTATTTTTAGCATTGTTTGAGGGTGTGCTATAGCTGATGAAATCAGTGACACTGAAGATGAAATTGTGCAGTGGCAAACTGCAAGTAAGATTATATGTGTGTGTACTATGAAGGCATTATAATACAATTCGATTTATAAAAGGCAAAATTGTTAACGAGATTCCAGCTGAAGAAAAGGATGATACACCTGGTACGCATGCTAATATCATCTTATGTCACATGTATCCATTTTGTCACGTGTGTTCCAGATGCTCAAGTAAAAAGTGACATTGAAGAAGAACACCAAACTTGGCAAACTGAAAAAAAGAGTGTTGAAGAAAATGAAATTTGCTTGCAGAGTAAGTTAAATTGGGGAAACCAATGCAGTGTATGGTGTGAAATTAATTGTGTAGGCATAAAGATTCCACCAATTCTTCAAAAGCGAGGCCGACCTAAGGGGCATGAAGTCACGGTGGTTGGCTTGCCATCTAAGAATTCAAAGAGCACCAAGCCAAAACCATTTGCAAAGCTTCATACGTCTATAAAGGAAAACAGTAGGTTTAATTTACCTGTTGTGGTTGTGTGACCAACACTAGTATGACTAATTGAATGTATCTGTCTAGTTATGCTACAGTGGTTTGTAGAAAAGAAAATTGCATGAGCAGTCCTTGATGGGAAACAAATGATTGAACAAAATGAAGTTCAGATAAGCCCTGAGAAAATAACTGATGCCGTTTTGGACAAAAATATTGATATACACCTCATTCAGAAGTACTTTAGCATGCAGGGATGCTTGGCAAACAGTGATTGGAGCTGTAAAACTAAAAATGGCAAATTGCTTTTTCACCTGCAAATGTTGCAATCATGATGCTGATGAGTCTCCATCAGTACTTTGTGAGCTCTGTCTATGCTGGTATCATCTTTGCTGTGTGGCACTAAAATCCCAACCCAAAGTTCGGTACTGGTATTGCAGATCATGCATAGGAGTTTATAATGAAGTGGTGAAAATGAGAACCAAGAGTAAGTGCCAAGTCAATTATGATTTTAAAATGTTTATACATACTCGAATTTAGGACTCCATGGTCCAAAAGGATTAATTGAGGTAAATATATGAGGTGCTTTTTTACTATATGAATTGTAGTGTTAAGTTTTGATAACTGTTGCAGGCAGTGACCATATACCCAGATGTGTATCAACTTTGGGATTAAGACCAAGTGATATAGAACACCTGCAAAACGGGCAGATGCTAGAAGATACACATATGATGGCAGCTGAAAATTTGATACAGCAACAGCTTCCTCAACTGCAGGGATGTCAGTCAACACTTCTCTGCCAAAATAAACAATTTGTTCCTGTGAATGGGAATGGAAATGGTAAGTTTGAAATACATGCACGCACCTATGATACGGGTGCCTATATTTTTGTCCCTAAAGCTATTCAGATTCTTTACAATGGACACTACCACTGGGTTACAGTAGTGTACGCAGAAGGAAAGCTGTATTTATGTGACAGCCATTTTGTAAGCTGCCGGTACCGGTTCTCTAGCCAAAACTGTCTACGGAACCGGTATACCGGCACTACATTTATTAAATCTACAGAGCCGGTACCGGTACTATAGCCATTTTTTAGGCTGCCGGTACCGGCTCTCTAGCCACAGCCTAATTATTATCGTATATACATGTGTGACTGGGAATCACCTAGCTTAGTTCCTGGACAAGAGGTTTAGAATTAAGGTATTTAATGATTTAGGGTAGTGATTCCGTTTATTGCGAATAGCGGAAGGCCCTGCCGGTGTGCTGATTATTTATTATCTCTGGCTTATGCAATTAGCATACCGCAAATACCAAGGGCAGGCAATATATCCCAAGTACCAATTTCTTCCCCTGACGTGCTAAAGTGGACGCTATGATAGAATAGTTGGTCCTCGTTTTTACCCAACCAACAGGCGATCCTCTTTATAATGGCGGAATCGACATCGCTGGAAGTGTTCGTTAAATCCGCGCAGAATCTCCCCAACGTAGATCGCGCAGGAGGTAACAGCGACCCGTTCGTAGCAATCACCTTCCAAGGTAGGTTTGCCTAACGGGCGTTTGTTACTAGGCTATAGGTGAACGTTCTGTCCTGCGCAGCGCAAACATAAGCCAGGCCCAGGGCAGTGGGATGTGAGAGTATATATATATGTTATGCGCGAAGCATGGATTTGCGCAATCCAGGGATTGCCCTGCGCAAACCCTGGATCCATGGTTTGTTTGCGCAATCTCGAGATTGCACCAACGTATTGACGTAATCAGTTGCATTTCGAATTAAAGGACTGAAGCTATTACGAAGTTACAACTTGTATCGTACCGTTCAGAATACACATTGATAACAGTCTCTTGGTCTCCAAGCTGTTTGGGCTATTTAAACACCACACGCTGTGTACAGCTACTTCATCAACCAACTGTGAGTTGCTAGGCGTTATTGAGAGCGGATCGGTTATATGCGATATGGATGCTCAAAAGGACACCTTCCAGACGTTTTTGGTGGATTCATTCTTGTCAGGGAAGAAACCTGGCAGTAAAGTAATAACAAGAGCAAAGGGCAACAAGATCGTTGCGCTTTTGAAAGGGACTTGTAACGATAGTGATCATCATTTGAAATTTTGGGTAAAATCACGCAAATTTTCCCTAATGTCCTATCCTGCGCTTGGTCTGTCGGATGTGCTTTGCTTGCCTGCCAGAAAAAAGGTGAGCATTAGAAAAATGTGATAAGTATTTTTTACTTGTACTTGTTTTTTCTGTTTTAACCATACAGGATTGTAGTGACACCACCGTGCTTAGCCACGTTAGAAGAGTGGCTTATGTTGAAGACTTCTTTGAGATACTTCACAGGGTGCATTGCCAAGAGCGAGGTCATGTGGGCTACAAAAAAACTCTTGCAGAGGTATTCTGGTAGAATTTGTTTCATGAATATTATACAGTATAATAGAGTATGGTTTTTACTATTACAGATTTCGGCATGCTATGAGTGTCTTCCCCGGTCAGCTGTACAGAAGTTTGTGAGCCTGTGCCCCCTTTGCAGTACTCAAAAAGTACAGCACAATCAAGCACCCCTGAAACCCATCATTGCATCAGGATTTATGAGTATAGAGGTCAGGTGAGTTACACTTTATGCACAGCAAAACAAAGTTGACAGTGGTGTTTAACAAGCTAGGTAGAACTAATAGACATGCGCCACCGACCTGATGGACCGTATAATTGGATAGGACACTACATCGACCATTGGTCAAAATTCCATGTACTATTATTTGCCCTTCAGAGGAAGAGTAGCAAAGAGGTGGCCTGGAACCTTGCAACAAAAGTTTTTGCATATCTTGGTTTACCCAAAATATTGCAATCTGACAATGGGCGAGAATTTGCAAGCACTTTGATGGCCGAATTAGTAAAGAACTGGCCTGGTGAAATTTCCATTGTCAATGGCAGACCATGCCATCCTCAAAGCCAAGGACTGGTAGAAAGAGGCAATGCGAAAGTGGAAGAAATGATAGCTTGTCATTTTCATGAAAGCAAGGGAACTGTCATTTTCATGAAAGCAAGGGAACTAAGTCCTGGACAGACTGGCTACATGAAATTCAATGTAAGTATAATTATCTACTACATCAGTATATAGTTGCAGATAAATTGAACACTTGCGTGCATGCAACAACAAAGACAACTCCTTACCAGCTGGTGTTTGGTCAACCTCCTCATTCATCACCATTTCCTGGTACAACCAAGGGCATTGTTATGGAAGAAGCAGTGTCTGATATCTTAGGTGCAGTACACATGTGTAGCTTGTATTTATACAAAAATACTTGTAGACTTTTACAAGGCACATTTTGTTTTTGTGGTCTCTAATATTTTGTACATATAGATGTATTTTTTTGTGAGGCTGAGATAGATTCTTGTGACTAAAGAATTGTAAAATTGTAACTATTCTGTATTTTATGTATGGCTAAGATACCTTGATGTACTTGTACTTGTTACTTCGTATATTACTGCAGATACTTGTGATGTTGTGAAAGAAGTGTCTGCAGATGTACAGGGTGTATCAGGTGAATTGTTTTTAATTTATGCTAGCAATATTATTCATTGATTCTGATTTTTACAGTCACTGGTAATTTTGATAAAGAAGAAAGTGATGAATCAGGTCAGTAAATTATATGATAATATGTAGTAATACACAAGGCCAAGGTACCTTAATGCACCTGTTAACTCCATACATTGCTGTAGATACTTGTGATGTAGAGAAAGAAGTGACTGATATACATGTATCAGGTGAATTGTACTTTCCCGCTAACACTATTCAGTCACTCTCAATTTGATTCAGATTATTTCATTTACAGCCACTGGTATTGTAGATAAAGAAGGAAGTGATGAATCAGGTCAGCAGATTTTATGCAGTATAATATACGTTGAATAATAACACAAGGCCAAGGTATCTTAATGCACTTTGTTACTCCATAAATTGCTGCAGATACATGTGGTGTTGAGAACGAAGTGACTGATATACATGTATCAGGTGAATTGTACTTCCCTGCTAACATTATTCAGTCACTCTCAATTTGATTCAGATTATTTTATTGTTGATAGAGAAGGAAGTCGTGAATCAGGTCAGTAAATGATATGCAATTTGTATGTGTACATGTATACTATTACATCACTCCAGATTCAGATGCAAAGCAAAGTGAAACAAATGTAACACAATGCATAAGTGAGAAGAAACCCACATACATGAACTATAATAATGGTATTAATTTTATATAATGTTAGGTGATCGGTATAGTTAAGGTTAAAGATTTGAATAACTAGCATTACAGGTAATCATATTATTTATACTAGCGTCTGCTGCAAAAGATCAAGATGATTTCTATGCAAGGTAATTAAGGTATTAATGTGTAAAGCAATGTTGCATTTGCAATCTTTTCTGTGTGCAAATTTGTTACAGTCCTGCAGATATGCACCTGTTCAACTATATCAAAGCAGAAATGGATCGATTGAAGGTCATACCAGATGCATTTATTTAAAAATTTATTCATTTTATCCATCAACACATTCAGCCAGACCTTATTGGAATAATTCAGGGGGAAACAAACTCTAATTTTCACAACATATACTGGCATGGAAGCAAGAGTGAGAAAAGTAACATTCACCTTCATGACAACTTTGGACCATCCAAAGTGCTGCCTGATCATTTGGTTAGTCATTAATGAAGTTGTAATTACGTACACTTACATGGTTATAAGCATGCTCCTTATATAGCAAGGAAGATTATGTACTTATCTGGGTACTGTTACAAATGCATATATGATGCGTGGATATGGCATATCATATGTTTATGAAGTTTTGATTCCCGAGGTGGGTTCAAATATTTATCAAATTTTCCACCTAGATACACATGTACATGTACTGTAGCTTGTTTTTGCTTTGACCTACAGTTTTACACTCGGATGGATAAAAAGCATAAATTTGTGATCTCTACTGACTTGTTCAGAAAGTACTGAGCTAGCAAAGGCTGATGATGATGATGGAGTAGATGATGATGTTGATGCTGATAGTGATGATAATGAAGGTATCACAATGCAATTATGATGAGGGGTAATTAAGATATATGTCTTAATGTCATGTATTTATCACTTCTTGTAAAATGTAAGGTTCATTCATAATTATGATAGCCCTTAGTACATGTAGCAATGTTTTATTTTGTCTCAGTTTATAGTAGCTTGTTTTTTGCTATGTATGTTGTATTTAAAGCTCATTTTGGCAAAATAATATATTTTTATTGTGTAATTTCTTACTTGTATAGGGCAATATAGTGGCAGATTTGGAAGCTCCTTCAAGCACCTCAAAGCACGTATTGACGCAGACAAGCATTACCGCTCCAATGCTGAAAGAATGAAAAATTCGTATCTGGTCTGCAAGAATTTAATGTTGGAGACCTAGTGTCTGTTAGAATCCCTAGAATTGATCGGGCCCGTACAGACACTAGACGATTACCATGCATTGTTGTGGAGAAGACTGGAAAAAAGCATGTTTCATCGCCTCAGGTGTGCACAAGGAGTACTTAAATCCTGCTATCAGGAAAGTGATTTAGAGTTGTATCCTGGTAGTAGCTCATCAAATGATGCATTAAAGGTGAAAGAATGGACGGATGAGAAACTCATTTGCTTGCATGAGGCTTCAAAGAGGCAGAACCCTTGTAATAAATTCTATGGAGACAATTGCTATGTCAGAAAGCTGCTCATCGCGGCGATGTGGTTGTGTCGTTAAAGGTAAATAAACTATGCACTAGCCCTTGCCATGGAGGGAGGCCATGCCAAAATGAAGTGGAGCATATTACTCCTGGACGCTCATCCAGCAACAGCACAATTGAAGGAAAAGATGAAGCAAAGCTTATTTCTCCTGGAAGCGCACCGAGCAACAACACAATAATAGATGAAGCAGAACTTATTACATGTACTTTGGAGGCTCACAGTACAAATCGAGAATATTGCTCATGAAAAAAGGACTGCTCACCCAGTCATTGTGGTTGTGTCCTGAAAGGTAAAAAAATGCAGCAGTCTTTGCACTGAATGGAGGGAAATCATGCAAAAATGAAGCAGAATGTTTTAATCCTATTTGGGTGTCTGAACTAAGTTTAAATTTAGATGACAAGAATGCTATCCTTTTAGGTGATTGGTTGACAGACAAACACATCTCTGCTGCTAACCAACTACTTAAAAGGGATTTCCACAGTGTAAGGGATAAGACAATCCAATTTTGGGGGAAAACTTTTCATTTCCTCTCCTGAGAGGAGAGGGTGTTCAAATGTTACATGTAGATAAATCCCATTGGATCTGTGTGTCAACAATTGGATGTACTTTTGGGGAATTAAATGTATGATGGCTGACTTACCACTCTCTCTCCAGCAACACTTAAGGTCTTCTTCACTGCAGTAAAAGTGACGTGACTGTCAATTGCAACAACAGTCTAATGGAAGTGACTGTGGGGTGTATGCAATGCATGTGCAGCATCTTTGTGCAATGGAGATGAGCCATCAGACCAGTGTTGGGATGAGAAAAAGCAGCGCCTTCATCTCCTTTTTTGTTTTGAAAGTACCTCTATGTCAGTCTTTCCAGCTTCAGCTGCAGAGGATGAAAGTCGTGCACAATGTACCACCACAATCCTAAATACCCTAAAGGTACCAGAAGTCTACTGCATTTGTTGCCTTCCATGGCACAAGGAAGATATGATACAGTGTGGGACGTGTATGGAATGGTATCACCCAAGCTGCTTGTCTTTGCCTTACCACATTTTTAAGAGTTCTAAACCATGGCGCTGTTCACTGTGCTCGGTGTCTCGTGTATAGTACTGTACAATATAGCCTTTTATTTGTACACGCGCATACATGATACCAGTCAATGCATCGTTTCACATTTGATGTAATAAAATCATTCTCCGTTTAAACCATCGCTTAAACATGTACATGTACATATCTATACTTTGCGCAAGAACAATCCCAGGATTGTCCCGATCCATGGTTTGCGCACGCGCAATCCGAGGATTGCGCGGTCAATCCATGGTTTGTGGTACAAACCATGGATTCAGGGTTTGCGCAGGACAATCCCGGGATTGCGCAAATCCATGCTTCGCGCATAACATATATATAAAAGTGTACTTTTAAATTGATTAACTGTGTACTGTTAAAGTGATTTGTAAAGATTATTAATTGTGTGTTATGTAACATAATAATTTATTACGTTATTGATCATGAATATTAATGAGCCGCCCCATTTATGTTATCCTTCCGGCGGCCCCTGGTCACAGCCTCATAGCCGTACTACCAGTCCACACCTACAACAGGCTGCCCCTCAAGGTTGCCGTGAAGGCAGGCTTCATGGGTTGGCTGGCGTGTGTGCTTGTGGCCATCTTGGAGGAGAAGTCGCCCCCGTCTTGTATAGGAGGGCGGGAGCTACCAGTGGAGGGGTTGGGGGGAGGGGGGGGGGGGGGGGGGGGGCACTGCTGCCCTAAGATGGTACTGGTTCAAGTAGCCGCAGTGGTTATGGTTCTTTGGTACCAATCCTCCCCCATCCAGTATTACTGGCACTACGCGCTGCCTCTCGTCTGTTGGTCCTATCTGTGGGTGCTGAGGTCCGCGTTCCGTGATGCCGCCTGGCAAGGGATGGTAGCCAATCGCGTGCTGCTTTTGAAGGGGAATATTCGTCCATCCCAAAGAGTGACTGCAAGATGGAGACAACCACAAGGACAGCAGAGAGCACCTCCCGATAGAAGAAGCTCATGACAAGGGCCTCCAAACCCACCACCAGGTGCACTGTCCCCTTCAAAGCAGCACGTGATTGGTAAATAACGGCGTTTAGCGATTCCCCCGGATTAGTCCCCGACATTCTAATCGCTGCTTGACTCATTATTGCTATTAGTCTGGGGACCCGACTGATGGCTGTACTATCAGTCTGGTGACTAGCTCGCATTCGTTTTGTGCACTACTGCACGAATTCGTGCAGTAGCATGAATCTAATTTGTGCCCCACCTACGAGCATGTATGTCATTAACTATAAGCCATAACGATATGAATAATATAAATCTATACCACGTGTTTCTTGTAATGGCCGATATACGGATGTTTATCCATTACGCTGTGGAAAGACTTAGGTTTACAGAGATAAAGAGCCTTCAGTTGGAAGTAGTTCTAGCTATAGCCACTGGGCAGGACGTTTTTGGAGTGTTACCAACTTGATATGGCAAGAGTCTTTGCTATGTCTGCCTTCCTATTGCGCGAACATCCGCCATAAACGTACAACGCTAGATGAAGATGTTCCGTTAAGGCTCCGCCTTTCGAGTGGAAGGTTGGTAAGGTCATATCCACAAAGGACAGAAAGATTACCCGCCATACTAATGCTAAATAGTCTGGGGACTAGTACTGCTTGTGCAGTGATAGGTAAACCGTTATCCACGTTATTATATTCATGAGATTTCATGATACCAACTAGTGCACAAAACGGATGCGATCAAGTCACCAGACTGATAGTACAGCCATCAGTCGGGTCCCCAGACTATATTGCTATATGGAATGCAATTACAATGTTGCGACCGTGACGTCAGACCGTGCTGCAATCGGATTGGTCCTCCGAAATCGAGGAATGTCAGAACCAAAATGTTCGATCTATGCGCCAGACCCTCTTCCACGTAGCGGTGATGCAATCCATCAGCAGCTGTGGGATTGAGGGTCTGGGTACGAGACTAGATACTAGCATCAGGTTACAGAAGGCGCGCAAGAGTATGGATGGAGACCTCTACAGTGACTGGGATGTACATAACCGAAGTGAAGCTCAGCAAGCATATAACGATACTTGATTTCATTCTGACTATATTCCAGGTATTACAGTCAAATTTCAGTGCCCTTGATAAAAATTGTAGAGCTTATGAAATGATTGGGGAGGTGTATTTGAGGATAGTAAAAACCTCTAGAAAACTCTGAGGCGGAATCAAAAGGATATAGATATAGCACAGCTACCATTAGGTTTTGATCATGCTTTGCCCCCCCCCCCCCCCACACACACACACAAAACCTTGCTATGGGCCTGGGCTCTTGAAAACATTATTCATTTCCTCTCTGGTCACCTTCTGCACATGATGTCATCTTGAATGATAACATGTAACCAAAATTGAAGAATCCTTCTTAGTGGTTGTTTACACCACTGTGGTTATGCATGATGCATCTCAACTTCTATGTCATTGCTAATTGTGTATCTCTCTGCTTTCTGATGCTGTGGTTTTTCCGAGGGATGCATGCTTATGCACTGTGCTTTGATGGTAAGGCAGTACGGTATCCCTTGTTCAAGATAAAGCCTCAGCATTACCATTTTAGGTACACAATACACATGAACTGCAATGGTTCAACATCTTATGTTGTGGTTTTTCTGAGGGATGTATGCCTATGCCCAGTGCTTTGATGGTGAGGGCAGTATGGTATATCCCTTATTCATGATAAAAGCGTCAGCATTACCATTTTGGGTACACAATACTCATGGACTGCAATATGGCCCAACAAAATTCTGCCTTCTGCTCCCCACTGGAGAAGTGATAGGTAATCTCATCTTCCTTGTATGGTTTAAACAAAAAAAGGTACAACCTTTCATTTACAAGCAATCACTCTGCATGGGTATACACCATTTCTATTGACAAATAGCATGGAGGTGTGTATTTGCTGTTTGTGCAGGCACAAGGAATGTTACAAAGGAGTTGCATATGTTCATGCAAGGGATAAGTTAAGGGTATGCTCTCTTTGGACCTCACTACTGACATCTTGCCACTCAGCAATAAGCACCACAGTGCACCTGCATGCATGGAGACAACCACAAGCAATGTTTATGAGTATATCTGCACCCACTTCCAAGGGTGTGTGTGTGTGTGTGTGTGTGTGTGTGTGTGTGTGTGTGTGTGTGTGTGTGTGTGTGTGTGTGTGTGTGTGCATGTATGTGTGTCTGTGTGTGTGTGTGTGTGTGTGTGTGTGTTGCTCATGTGAGTGTATATGTGTGCAATGTTCAAGGTCATCACCTCAGCTGCCATAAGGAGAGACCTGTTGGCAGCGTGGTTAATGTCCCATGAGAAAGGCTCTCAATACGCCTGCAACCATCCAAGCATAAGAGAATGCACTCAGGAAAACCCTACCATATTGGTTGTCATTCTGTCATGTATTTGCATGCATCAAAATCGGCACAATAGATACAATACAATACATTGTATAATAGCATGTCCAAAATCGGATGTATATATTAGTTGTTGGCAGTGTCATAGCACCTATTTGTTTAACTACCAGCTGCTCATGTATTTGCCCAAGAGAGTTAGAGTTCTCATCCATACCAATTAAGACATTTGAGATGTTTGTGTACCTGGTTGTGATGGACGGGTAATACACTAAAGAACATCTCATCTCTTTGCTTTGAGATCATGATGCAAACTAAATGTTAAGGATAATGATGGCATGGTGGAATGATTCCGCCCACCACTTGGTGATGGATGACCTGCCTGATGTCAGCCATAAAACCTGCAGGCAGTGATCCACTGAAAATCTTGGCCAAAGTACAAGATATGGTATGGCCAGTACATTATAACTTGGTTGGGTATTCGGGAATTTAGAATCCCCAATCTGCACAATCGTAACTTCACATGAAACAAAATACAACATGTGCAGTAAAACCTAAATGCATTGAAGGATTCTGATTACATATATTTTAGAACTGCCTAGCCATTTTTTGATGTCATATAATGTTGTAATTCACCCTGTGCCAAAATTGTCGATGGTTGCTACCCCACGTGATAATTACATCAGTTACTAACTTTCCCTTCAGAACCTTTAAGGCTTATCTTGCGGCGGTTGTTTAATATGCAAAGCTTGAGCAAGAGGGTTTTGCACAGAATGTTGCAGCTTTTTGCTACGATTATCGAAAATCATGCTCACGTGACGAAAAAGGCCTATAACTATTATTAGCAAACGCAGCTAGAAATAAAACCAACACAATGTATTGTTCATTTTCTAATTTGTTTTTTTGTTTTCAATTCCACGCTAGTAAGTATTACTTTCAGCTCGATTGTTTTGTACGGTAATTACGTATTTCAAGTCCGCAAATTTTTCTTCGTAATTGGCAATAATCAGACTCAGTCTGATTATTGCAATTGAAAATGAAGGAGTACGATTCGCTTCAATGGACCGTCGCCTTGTACATGGCGATATGTGTAGCCGGCAGTTTGTCTTCGACGAGCAATAACAAAGGTGTGTGTGTGTGTGTGTGTGTGTGTGTGTGTGTGTGTGTGTGTGTGTGTGTGTGTGTGTGTGTGTGTGTGTGTGTGTGTGTGTGTGTGTGTGTGTGTGTGTGTGTGTGTGTGTGTGTGTGTGTGTGTGTGTGTGTGTGTGTGTGTGTGTGTGTGTGTGTGTGTGTGTGTGTGTAATTGTGATGTTTCCCGTAATTATCACTTTAGGAATCAAAGTATAACATACAGAACACATAAATAACATGGCATATCACTAGAGAAGCCAAGTACAGTATAGCCCTGGAGTACAATGGATGTAGGGGGGGAGGGGGGGGAGGGTGCAGAGGGCTCGATCGCATTGCCTGCCCATGCCAATGAACAAACTGAGATCACCAGGGCCCAGGGCACTGAAAGTCTCATGACGTTAGCCCTTGTAACAAAGTGGTGAGACCTAGATAGTGTAGCATATATAGGCTTCAGCCCTAGCTTCCCTTGTTGCATCAGGTACATGTGTGAGGCTGCATAGGTATCCTCACATAATACCGTTTATGCATGGTGTACCTTCATTACACTATTTCCCCCACTCTAACACACCCATGCTGGTGACGAGAAGATGGCTGCAATTCCAACATAACTGATCTTACCACTCAGCCTCCTCCGACTTTTAGTCTTCCAAATGATCCAGTATTGGCAGCAAACAATCGAATTAGTGTAATCCCAAGAACAACTGGAAACTACATACTTTCCTTTGAAATAGTACCCACTGGTACGGTTTCTACTTATAGCAACACATTGCATTTTACTAATGGCGGAGACTGCTGTGCATTGGGAAATCGTTCCCCCTTTTTTATGTTTCATCCTGCTAGTACTCGACTATACGTCGTAATAGGCGATTCTAGTAATGGAAACTTTTTAATACCAAACACAGAAGCACAATCACTACCTCTTAATGTACGCACCAAAATAACACTTGAGTGCAATGGACTCGATGTAAATCTCACTGTGGGAGCTATTGTATATACTGCCAAGCAACCTACTTATCGTTTTGCTGGAAATCTTATTGTGTATGCCGGGGATCCTTGGTGGCCGGCTGCAACTGCTGAACTTTATAACCTAGAATACAAGATCCTACAAGTAGGAGCTAATACAGGTAAGGACCTACAAAGCTTATCTTGCACACGAGTATGCATGCACGTGTGTGTGTGTGCGTGTGTGCGTGTGTGTGTGTGTGTGTGTGCATGTGCGTATGTAATTGTGATGTTTCCCGTAATTATCACCTTATGAATGTCTTTGCATGATTCAGAGTATAACATACACAACACATAAATAACATGGAAAATATTATATTATCACTAGAGAAGCCCGGAGTGGGGGTGGAGGGGGGGGGGGGGGGGGGAGGGCTGGATCGCATTGCCTGCCAATGCATGCCAATGAACAAACTGAGATCACCAGGGCCCAGGGCACTGAAAGTCTCTATAATGTTAGCCCTTGTAGCAAAGTGGTGAGACCTAGATAGTTTAGCATATTTAGGCTTCAGCCCTAGCTTCCCTTGTTGCATCAGGTACATGGGAGGCTGCATAGGTATCCCCGCATAATGCTGTTTATGAAGGTGTACGTTCATTACACTATTTCCCCCACTCTAACACACCCATGCTGGTGACGAGAAGATGGCTGCAATTCCAACATAACTGATCTTACTCTGACTGTTAGTACTCCAGTATTGATTCAAAACAACCAACTTGGTGTAATCCCAGGAACGACTGGAAACTACATACTTTCCTTTGAAATTATACCTACTGGTTTAGTTCTTAATTATGGCAGCATATTGCATTTTACTAATGGCGAAGACTGCTGTGCATTTGGAAATCGTTCCCCCGGTTTTTGGTTTTACCCTCATTCTACTCTACTATACGTCGTAATAGGCGATTCTCTTAATGGAAATTTTTCAATACAAGGCCCAGAAAATCAACCACTACCTCTTAATGTACGCACCAAAATAACACTTGAGTGTATCACCAGAGATATTATCTCTGTCATAACCAATCGCGAAAATTTACAAGCCCCCCCCCCCGGGATAAATGAAACTCTACGCCTATGGGTTTGACACGACATTCTTAACTGATGCTGACTCGTCACAAATACTCGGATGGTGTTTACGATTACAGGATCTACATTGATGGGTGGTATGGCATTTTTTACCTATGTGTCCCTTCCGAAGGCAGTTGAAGCATCGCCCACTAGTCTTCAGTATCTGCTTGCGAGTGTTGATGTCCTTCACCACCTGACAATCTCCAGAGGAATGTGTCTGTTGGCAATAACAGCACATTTGTTTTCCGTCAAAACCCTGCGTTTTAGAGAGTAGAGTAGAAGCAATTACTGGTATATGGTTATGTGTCCATTTAACGTTCCGAGTGGGGTCACCTGATCTCTCTCTAGCCACCAACTCCTCTTCTAGTGCAGTCTGTAGTATTTCAAGGTTCAGATCAGCGTCAGTGATCTTCCTACTCACTATCAGTCGAATTGCAGGGGGCAATTTCGTCAACAAAACCGGTGTCAGCATTGTTCCATACTCGCTGCTCACTCCAAGACCCTTTAAACTCCTGACACTAGCTTCAACTTCATTTTGGAGACTACGCAATCCCTTCAGGTCATGTTCTCCTGTCGCAGCTTCCAAGTTCAGCAGAACTTCCATATGCTTGGAAACAATCAATTGCTTGCTTCCAAAACGTTTTTTCAGGATCTCGATCGCTTCGCTGTAGTTGGCTGCAGATAGAGTCAGTCCAGCAATGGCCTCATAAGCTGATTTTTCAAGAAGTGATCGGAGGTAGTTGAACTTGTCGACATCACTGAGAGTATTTATTGATGATTCGTAGGAGTCCCAAAATGCTGTCCAATACACCGAGTTCCCATTGAAATGAGGTAAGGTGATCTTGGGATGTTTCACCTTGGAAGTGGCATTGGTTTGGACTTGTGGAGTAGTTTCATTCTTCTGATGAGCTCCAGTTTCCTGTTCCAGAGTTGCAGACGCTGGGGATGGTGTTGGATCCGGTTCCCAATGAGGTGATGATACTGGAGGGGTTGTCAGGGCCTTAAGATAGTTAGATTCACCAATTGAATCTTTTCACTGCATGTACTCATCAGCTCTTCCTATTTCGTCCTCGCGATCCTTTTCAGGAGTGATTTGGACTATTTCCGCATCCAGCTGCCGCAACAGAGTCAACTTATTGGCTAAGCCAGTCACCAGTATATTAAGTTCATTGGAGTTTCACGGGGGTTACTGCCAGAGCAGTATCTGTCTGGTTCATTAGCCTCGTTGCTGACGCTCTATGAGCACCACGAATGCTCCTTTTCCTTGCTAATTCCTCGGCCATACTTACGCTCGATTACGATTGTTCAACACAGTGGGCACTAACCACAGGAAAAAATATCGTACTCCCAGCCCTGGGTTTACCCTGGGTTTTGTACAACGATCCCAGGTTGATCCCAGAATTTCCCAGGTTGATAGGCTATTAACAAAATTCACAGTTGATTTAGTCGTTATCAACCTGGGATCGTTGTACAAAATCCAGGCTGGGAATGCGATATTTTTTCCTGTGAACTAGAACTATCAATTTTCGTACCGCTCTATAGGGTAGATTAAGGTAATTCCGCCAGGGGGGAGTGTTCGCCACCCTTTACTTCAAACACGGCGCTAGGGCTTACCTAACGTTTCCACATTTCGGCAAAAAATGGAAAAAGTAGTACAAGGAGTGTGTGTTTACGGCCCACAATTGAAGTTCTATTTACTATTTCGGTTCTTGCAAAATAATTACGTGAACATAGCTACCTCATTTATCGGCGAAAATGGTGCGGTAAATACCGCGCAATCACTAGCGGGTTCGATTGGTGCAAGTCAGTGCCTGCTAAGTATGTAATACAGAATGATCGTGAGATCCACTTACAATCTAGCCATTAGAGAAGAGCAGTGATAGGTGTACAATGTACTTCGTTTCATTTTTGATGAACCTTACTGGGTCTGGATTTAGGGCGGGTGGCGAACACTCCAATAATAATTTTGGTCCATAAGTAGTAGTCGCCAGGGGTGGCGAGTACTCATATCTCGTCAAAAAACGTTACAATGCTTACCATTAGGCTTCTAAACGTTTCCTTTTCATTATATGCAAGCTGTTAGGGTTTATATGTCTGGAAGGGTGGTTCGCCGTGGGGGGCGGGACCATACACACCTAATAGGCTATTGGCATATTCTGACAGTTAATGCTTCAAATGGTTCCTATTTGTTTCTGGCCTTCTGGTTAAACTCTGTTCACGTGCTTGAGCCAGTTTTAGCCCTTAGATCTGTTGGTTTTCAACTAACTACAAGGCACGGATGTATAAATGGAAGCCATTCTATCCAAAATACCAGCTTCGCAAAGAAACACTTCTCAGGGCGTTTAAAGGGCTACAGTGAACAAGCTTACTTGTTTTAGCAACGTCCTATGAAAAAGCCACCTTTGTTACACTTCGCAACAACGAAATTAATACAGGGGGGTGGCGAACACTCCAAATAGATGTGGCGAAAGTTGGCGACTAGTCGGGCGGGCCCTACCACCGCGTTTGGTCGCGGTGGTAGGGCCCGCCCGACTAGGTGGCGACTATGCCTGAAATACGCTTAATTGGATAAAACCATTGTTTTATTTTGTTTGGAACACTTTTTTGGAGGAACGAAGCGATTATAGTATATAATTGACCCTATTCCGTATCCCAGTTGCGGACGTTACTTGCTATCCCGGCTCGAAGGACCATGTAAGGAATTCAAATAACTTCTAGCTAGTTCGTTGAGTCGTCAGTTGGTTCCACTCGAGCACCGAACCGTTCGCTTAGCTCAAATAATCTAAACAACAACTGCGCATGCGCACGTAATAACGTAATATGACGTAACACAGTTAATAACACCCTGCTAGTACTCTACTATACGTCGCAATAGGCGATTCTTTTTTTGGAAAATTGAAATAGGCCTATATTTAGCCCATGCATTACTCAGAAATGCACTGTTATAATGTGAGTGTGCTAATAGCTAAGTATAGGCCTATTTCAATTCTCCAGTCAAATTTCTGTCACTCTTGTTTCCGTACTTTGTACACCAGCATTATATGTACCAACAACTTTCTCGTTAGAGAATGTTTTTATTTACTTGTTTCATAAGTTTTTTTCTCCCTCAGACTGTCATATCAGTATCGTAGTGAATAATCAAACTTTGGAAAGGTCAATAAATACTAGAATTATAGGACGATCCATGTCCACCCCTGACTTTATCTCTTAGTGCAATAAACTAAATAACTAAAGAACTTTAATAATGGTAATGATAATTATAACTATTTTATATAGTGTACAAATTGTCCTTGTTCTCGAGGGCGGCTGCGTCCTTCTCCCCCAGCCTCCTCTCCAGCCAGGTTCTGACCATGTGGTGCGCAAAGGTGGCGTACTTCTGCTGCTGCTTCTGTTGGTGGTAGGGGGCAGCTCAGCTAGTGGTGGTAGTGACAGGGTCAGTGCTGCTGTTTCTGCTGGTGGTGGGGGGTAGGGGGCAGTGCAGCTAGCGCCGGTGGCAGTGTTGCTGCTGCTGGCGGTGGGGGACTTTTGAGCTAGCAATTACAAGGTTCATGTACAAGGAGTAGTTATATGGGAGAAGGATATGGTTGCAGTAAATTTCATTTCACCTAGTACTCAGACCTTCCAACTGCAATACACAGTTGCATGCACAGGCAGGCAGGCAAGCCCTAACATGTAGACTACATGTATAGCCTTTGGTACATCAGATGAGGAAACCTTTTTGTACATCAGATTAATATGGCACACCAATATTCATTAGACAGGTCACAAAGGACATGCATGCTTTACACGTAAAGTGAATGGTTTTGTGCAGATCCCTTACATATGTGCCATTTGCATGCACATCTTCCCATAGCTTTTTAATGCTAGTACAATGAAACATGCCTATAACATACCTTTGGGTGGTAGTGGTCTCTGCAATACTGCGTCCTCTCTGCAGCATGTTAAGCCAATCAGACAGAGACGTCATCCTAATACAGACTTCTTTCAGGTGCCTTAATGGCAGCTGAGTAGTACTCATATTTCTGCCTTTTAATCGCACCATTCTTCTCCTGCTGGCGGTGGGGGTAGGGGACAGTGGCCAGCACAGCTTGTGGTGGTAGCTATATGGGAGAAGGATAGGGTTATTGTAATTTTTCATTTCACCTAGTACTCAACCCTTGCAACTGCAATTAAATTTATACTGCATGCACAGCCCTTACATGTATAGCAGCTAGGGCTGGTGGTGGGGACAGTGCTGCTTCTGCTGGTGGTGAGGGTAGGGGGCATTGCAGCTAGTGCTGGTGGTTGGTGTAGTGCTGCTTCTGCTTGGGAGGGGGGTGTGCTGCTTCTGCTGGTAGGGGGTGCTGCTTCTGCTGGTGGTGGGGGTAGGGGGCAGCGCAGCTAGTGCTGGTGGTGGGAGTAGTGCTGCTTCTGCTGGGGGTGCTGCTTCTGCTGGTGGAGGGGGGGGGAGTGCTACTTCTGCTGGTGATGGGGGTAGGGGGCAGTGCAGCTAGTGGCAAGGGCAGTGTTGCTCCTGGAGGTCGGGGACAGATCTTTTAACAACCTTTTGAGCTAGCAAATACAAAAGGCATCATTTACTTCACTTAGAAACTCACTATCCCTAAGAATAGCTTTTTCAAGACCACCATTATAGTCCATTAGTGCATGTTCATACAAGAAGTACTGTAGCTATATCACATTACATACAGTTGCAGGCAAGCCCTATCATGATGTCACCCCAATATTGAAAAGACATATCACAAGGAGAAAGGACAACTGTACACACAGTTGGGTCACCATGCATCTCAGGCATATCACTACCTGCTCGATATTTGCCGCATCAGTAGTTTTGTCAACCATAACTGCATGAAAAGAATGGTGCCCGTTGAATAGAACAACTTACATGTATTCCTCGCATGCAGGATCTGCATAGACATAACTTTCACGATTTCATTTTGCATGTATACCCAGATGTGTACATTTTAGTCTTCTGTTTCATCCAGTCAAGAAGCTTAGCGTTGTCTTCAGCACGAAGATAAAGCAGACGAATGAAATTGCTATCCTCACCATCAGCACGGAATGTTAGTCCTTGCCTTGTTAAAAAGCGAGCATTTGACAGCAGCTTAAGGAAACACTTCCGTCGTTGACTCCTCTCTGATGCTAGTGTAGTTGTCAGCATTTCACCAACATCCTTGGTTGTTGATGGGAGCGTAACTGTCTTCAAAACCGCATCCTTATGAGATTGACTGCATTCGTGTTTCACAAACTTAACGATGGCGTCCTTCCAGCAATTAAATCCCGTATGAGATACAAAGGATTTCTCCAAGCAAGAAGTGGATTGTAAATATTTATTCTTGTAAGCCATGACGCACGAAAAGCAGAACGCTTGATCACGATTATCATCGTAATGTAGCACGGCCACCTTTGGAACCACTGCGCTTGGAACGAGCGCTTCACGACTGATGATTTCCCGAATTCACGCTGGGGAAAGGTAATTTTTCAAAGGTTGGTATGCCTTGTCACCGATTTCTGGTGCGAGACATCTCAGGGTAGTTAAAGACAGCTGGTAGGTTATTCAATTTAAAGTAATTAAGCTTAAGTATGTAATTGTGATTAATTAATATTTATAAATGTACCCGTAAACGGCCATAGCCGCCCCAGCCGCCCCGGCCAGCGCCGGATTTAGACAGTCGTGGGCCCTGGGCAATTATACTTGGTGGCCCCCCCCCCCCCCCCCCCCCCCCCCCCCCCCCACTATTTAACTTTGTAGCTTATTCCATTCATCAAGTTGTTCTTTCCGCTTCTTTCGTTTCGATGCTCCACTTCGCGCACTTCTATTCTCGGTCTCTTGCTCCGGCTCCATATGCATGTTAATTCGCTCAATTAACACTAATTAGTAATTTTAGTATGAGTTATTATAAACCAAAAAAACATGAATATCATTATTATGAGAACGGTGGGGCCCCCTCAAAAAGCCGTGGGCCCTGGGCAGCCGCCCCGTTTGCCCCCCCCCCCTAAATCCGGCACTGGCCCCGGCTCCGGCGGCCCTGGACTCAATGACTGTGGGACAGGTCCACGGCCCTCTGGACATGGTGGGCGTTTATTAGAGTAATATCAATCCCCGCCATCCTCTTGGAAAGCTCGGCGGGCAACAGCCCGGGAAAGGGTCTGCATGAGGAACAAGGGAAGAGAGCTGTTCTGTGTGCGCTCCGTCTTGACTCTAAGCTGCGCGGTACAAAGACTAGGGTCCTGCGTATGATTTCCCAATTGTCGTCTTTGCGAGCAAGACACCGAACAGACTTTGCAGTGATTCGTTCCGCACTTAATTACACGATGACGACACTTATGACGACACAATAATTGCATAAACAAGTCAGAACCAAATTGGGCTATTCCATAAAATAATTGTACACCCCTACTGGATGACGCATATCAAGGTATCCCCCAGGACATAAAGCCTCTACACCATACCCCTCCAGGACGTTTATTTTTGACCCCCTCTGGACACAACATTACCATTGAATCCCCTCTGGACACAACATGATGTAGGGCACCCCCCCTAGGACATTACCATTGAACCCCCTCTGGACACATCCTGATGTAGGGCACCCCCCTAGGACATTACCTTTGAAACCCCTCTGGACACATCGACACCCCTAGGACATTGCCATCATTGCCATTGGACCCTCCTCTGGACACATCTCACTGCAATAGAACATCCCCCTAGGACATTACCATTCGACCCCTTCTGGACAGCATTTTTTTGTCATCAGTAGGGTGGTACAATTATTAAATGGAATAGCCCAATCTATGCGCCAGACCCTCTTCACATAACGGTGATGCAATCCACCCGCAGCTGTGGGATTGAGGGTCTGGGTACGAGACTAGCTTATATCGATGTGTCAGCCTATTTTTTTGTCCTTTGTGGAAGATGTGGTGATGTGGTAACGTGAGCAATCACGTGACCATGGGACGATATATATATCGTGTATGTATTATTGTGCAGAGTTGCCAACTTTTAAAGCGAGTAAAGCGTGAGATTATGAATAATTAATGACTAATTATTCGATCCTAACAAGCGGGGGGGGGGGGGTCCCCTAGCGTTGGGCCAAATACGAGAGGGGGGGGGGGGGGGGAAGGGGGGAGAGGGGTATCCCCGCTTTCGTTGCCCAAATTACGAGCCGGGGGGGGGGGGGGGGGGGGGGGGGGGGGGGGGGGGGGGGGGGGGGGGGGAGAGGGGTATCCCCGCTTTCGTTGCCCTAATTACGAGCCGTGGGGGGGGGGGGGGGGGGGGGTAACCCCTTGCGTTGGGCCAAATACGCCTAATGATGCATACATGGGGTCTATCTGGGTCAATAAATTTTAATTTAGCTGTGAATTTATTGTGCGTGAGTTTGAATACTTTCCGGCGTGAGATATATAATCTTCAAGCGTGAGAGCGTGAGAGAAACCTCAAATGCGTGAGTCTCACGCCGAATGCGTGAGGGTTGGCATGTCTGATTGTGTCACTTGTGAATATATATTATATGTCGTAAATACCACAGAAGAGATTGCTCCATAGAATACCAGTTAGCAGCGGCTCGTTTCCTTTCACGTTCGCGTTGTTCTCGACGTCCCATTTTATCCCTCAGTTCCGATATATGGGTAGTACCGTAACCCGTGTAGCTGGGTGTATAGCCCTCCCTTTATTCGCGTTTTGGTTTCTTCCACCAAAACGCGAAGGTCGGGCTACGCCCAGCTAGTATACCGGAGCTGATAGACATGCACACGTACACGATCCATGTTACCCAAGTAGCTAGATAACTGCATGACCAGAACGCCCCTAGGATTGTTGAGATTGCCACTATCTCTACACCATAGCGCAGAGTTGCACAGACAATCGTCATTTTATTGTTTGCTCTTGTCTTCTAACCGTTTACTATTTCACATTTGACCCATGCAAGACTGTGAAAGAAACACGTAGAAGAACTTGGGACATCATGGTGACAGAGGAGGCTATTCAATCTTCATTCCTCTGTCCCTTCTGAAAGTAGGATGCATGATGCAATCTCCTGTTTAGTAGATAGAGTATTTTACATGTGTTCCAGCCTAGCTGCGCTGCATGTGTCTTTAACTCGACCACGCCTCTCCCATGCCATAGCCTAGCTGATACACCGTGCATTATATATCATGGCTCTGACGTATAGGTTGTAAGCCTATGAATGGCCACGCAATGAGTGGCACCCAAAGAGTATGACCGAATCGACAGGACACGATTTCTACATATTAAATGTTGTGCGCGCTTATCGGTACTGGTAATACGTACCGTGTTTTTTGTATGGTGACGGTAGCTGAATCCCACACATTTCGATCGCTTAACCATAGATAATAGCTATTATCCATGGCTTAACAAATCTTGTCCATTATAGAAGCATAGATACTTTAGAGAGTTAGGGTTAGGGCTAAAGTAACTATGATGAGAACCACTGACGTGGTGGTAATACAGTGGCATGGGCACGGGAGGTTATTCTATATTCATGTGCTCGGAGTAGCGGAAACCAGGTTGCAGTAGGCGCGGAATGAACGAAAAATGTGCAATTACTTTGCACAGCTGTATCTCCGTAACGGATCAAGTAAAAATTAACAACAGGGCACATCGATAGGTACAAGACCCCTCTGCGTATAAACCGAATTTGAAGTTAATTGAGACGTCCTGCCGAAAGATACGGCCAGTTTGAACCCCAAGGGGTATCGGACGTTGCAACACTGGCACGAAGCTAATGCAAGACTCCAAAATCTATGTTACCTTATAGAAATGGTGTAGTATGAAGTGTTGAAAATAGGAAGTCAATGGCGTGTACCGTTCCGAAGTTATAGCGATTCAAACGTGAGTCATTTTTATAACTTTAAAATTATATAGCGAAGGGCCATTTTCTCGGAGACTGTCCCATATATATTAACTGCAAGCAAAGCTGCAAACAAGCAAACTAGTATATATAAATATAACGGTGGAGTGTCCGTGTGTGTGGGGGGGAGGGTGTGTGTGTGTGTGTGTGTGTGTGTGTGTGTGTGTGTGTGTGTGTGTGTGTGTGTGTGTGTGTGTGTGTGTGTGTGTGTGTGTGTGTGTGTGTGTGTGTGTGTGTGTGTGTGTGTGTGTGTGTGTGTGTGTGTGTGTGTGTGTGTGTGTGTGTGTGTGTGAATCACGTTTTTCGAATCCTGGTGTTTGGGTTCGAGGTCGATTTTTTTGTTTTTTATAACTTTTTGGGGTTCCAATCCTGGTGAGATCAATTTTTTTCCCCTTCATCCTTAGAGCAGTGTTCCAGTTTCACTGACTGTCTGAGCTGTACAGCTAATGTAAACCCTCTGTGTGGATGGTGTACTGTGGAGCAGAAGTGTTCTCAGATGTCACAGTGTCAGAACAGCACAGTGTCAACAAGATGGGTACAGGGTAACACAAGCCTATGTCTCTCCAACACCAGTGTGACCCCAACCAAGTTTGTACTGGAAATGCCAACTAATGTACGAGGAGTATTATTTTTGTCATTCATATCTTATCATCACATTTTCATACTAATATTAGATAACTCTTACAATCAGTTCTGGTCTTCCTCCTTTACTGACTGGGGAGAGCTTCCTATGTTTGTTGGCCACTGATAGTGGAGTGACCATCTCAGTACCATACTCAAAGGTCAACCAGACCACCTTCACATCCAACATCACTGGTGCTATATCACAACTGAATGTCCCAAAGCTAGGTATGTGGACATTGTGCTGTGTGCACATGATGGTCATGTGACTGATATCATAATTTCCAGTGGTGAATGTTGGCTTTGGCAGTTCAAGTCTAAACATTCCATTTGCTACTACTAAACTGACTACATACAACTGTGCTGCAGCCACAAGGTATTGTATGCTCAGGTGATTCCCTGTGCTTACACTTGTATGGGTGCTGGGGTGTATGGGTGCTGGGGTGTATGGGTGCTGGGGTGTATGGGTGCTGGGGTGTATGGGTGCTGGGGTGTATGGGTGCTGGGGTGGGGTGTATGGGTGCTGGGGTGTATGGGTGCTGGGGTGTATGGGTGCTGGAGTGTATGGGTACTGGTGTATGGTGCTGGGTGTATGGGTGCTGGGGTGTATGGGTGCTGAGGTGTATGGGTGCTGGGGTGGGGTGTATGGGTGCTGGGGTGTATGGGTGCTGGGTTGTATGTGTGCTGGGGTGTATGGGTGCTGGTGTGTGGGTGCTGGGGTGTATGGGTGCTGTGACCTAAAAGTCATACAATGACCAAAAAGGTGACCATTGAATGGATTTATCCCAACAGTTGTAGCAGCTGTCTCCAAAGTGATGGTGTGTGTGTGTGGTGTAATGTGAAGAAGAGATGTACTGCAGTGACCTCATCTTGTACTAATGTCATCTCTGTGAGTTGAGATGTCTCCTAAGTGCATATGTATCACCATTACATCATCAGGTGAACACAACTAGTAATCAGACATATTTAGATGTGTGTCCATCTCTACTCAATGATACCTACCTGTTACCTGTGACAGTCAGTAGAGGACTGGTGTTGAACACAAAGAACCTTCCCCCACTGGTATGGAATGCAATAGGTTGAATGGTCTATTGAAACTGCTCTGATTTTCAGAACAGTGGATACACATACGCATGTCGTATTATACTCCCAAATGGAACCACCTCCTCTCTACCTACCAGCTACATCAGTAATACCTCCATTAGGTGTATGTATACTGCAGCTCAGGTGAGGAGAGGGGTGATGTCATCTCCTCTATCAAGATGGCTACCCTCTCTCCCCACAGATCTCCCTTCCTGTTGGAACCTCTGCTATGGTAGCTAATATCAGTCTTATTTGGACCAACAGTGGTGCAGTTATGTACCCAATTGATCCTCTTGGAGTAATCCAAGGTGAGGACATGGGTGCTAGTTCTGACCTTAACTTTCCACCCTCATCTTCAGTGACACTGTATAACTGTTCTGCATTCTCTGCTCCTGTGTGTACCTCCTGCCTGGCTGTCAACATTGGTACTGGGTATGACTGTGGATGGTGTAATGGTATCAGCTGTGTTGCACCAGAAACCTGCTCTTCAGCATTTGCCACCCAACCAAACCAATGTCCCTCTCCTGTGTTGAGCTATGTCTCTCCAACCTCTGGTCCATTTGGAGGAGGGACAAGACTGACCATCACAGGCACTAACTTTTTTGTGACAGTTGGGGACAATGTTAGTGTGACTGTGGGAGGAGTGTCCTGTATGGTACAGTCAGATGGGTACATACCAAGGACACAGGTTGTGTGTGTCACTGGAGCATACACGTCTGGAGGGATGCAACAGAATGTCTTATTCAGTGTACTCATAAATAGATCTGGTACCAGGGCAACAGCACAATCCTACCTCCAGTACACATATGTGAGGCCATCCATCTCTTCAGTATTTCCAAAGTCAGGACCAATGTCAGGAGGTACTAATGTTGTGATTGAAGGAATGTTCCTGAATGTTGGTAATGGAGTGAAAAGAGTACTACTGAATGGAGCTGTGTGTGCCATATTGTGAGTTGAAGGTTTCCATCCACTATGTGTCCATGACCACTGTTGTACACCTCCACAGACAGTCATCACTCACACAGGTCACATGCACATCATCTGCACAGAATGTGACAGGTGTTGGTTTGGTGACAGTCTACATTGACAGTGAAGTGACCAACAACACTGGAGTCACCTTTGAATACACAAACAACCCTAATTACACTTCAGTGTCTCCTGTTAGAACCATACCAGCGTAAGTCCTAACCAGATGAACATCATGGTTATACCATTGCTTGATGTTCATTCTTCCTCAGTGGAGGTATCATTCTGACCTTCACTGGAGCATACCTCAATGTTACCCAGAAGGCTACTTTCCAGTTGATAACAAATGGAATGATGAAGGTATGATGCTATGAACCACCATGGCTAACAAGCACTATCTTATGTTATGTTTCTCCACCATCCTCTTCCTCCATCTCAGGAATCCCTATGTAACCAAACATTCATCACTCTCAAGTGTTTTGCCCCACCCCTGGGTTCAGATCTCAGTGGACCAGGTGTGTACCTGTTCCCTGGTATCAACTACACCATTATGATGGATGGAGCTCCTGGACCAGTTGGAGACCCTCTGAAGATTGGAGTGGTCCCAAATCCAGTCTTCACATCAATCAATAAAGATGATCTCACCCAGATGATTGGTTCAGCTAAGATCATCAGAATCTATGTAGGAGACATGATAACCATGGATGTGATGGTCATGTGATCCCTTCATGTCAGGGTATGAACATCATGAGTGTTGATGTCCTCTCTGAGATCATGGTAACAGTTGGAGGAGAGAGATATGCAATAAACCTGGGAACTACTACCGATACCGTGAGGGATATCATGGCCTAGTGCCCAGACCCATGCCAACTTTTAATGTTCCATCAGGTCTTATCCTGTCAGCCTCCCCAAAACCTCTCTGTAGTGTCCACTGGTTTGTCTAACAAGAGACAAACACCATCTAATGGCATGGTATGACCTTGTATGGCATTGCAGCCAATCATCCATCAAATTCACCTATGTGTATTCATACATATGCCCTTGCTTTCCTCAGGTAGTGGTATCAGTGGGCAGGTCCCTGTACTATACACCTGGCAGTATCACATTTGTGACAAGTACATTAGCACAGTTCCCAGTCACAGCTGTAGCATGGGGTGTGGCAGGGGGTGCAGTCAGCCTCATTCTCTTCCTAGTTATAAGTACGGCCATCATTTTCATGGTCCGCAGAAGGGAATCTGTAATGAGGAGTCAGGTGGATGTTCTGATGATGCAGAAGAAGACACTGGCTGAGGAGCAAAATATAGGTATGTGGGTTTGTGCATGTGCATTTTTCTGTGTAATTTGCTGTCTATAGAGTTTTTGTGCGTGAGTGTACGTGTTCAGTGTACTTGTGTGTTTGTGCCTTTGCATGAGCACTTTTTCTGTTTTATTTGTCGTCCATAAAGTTTCACAGTGAAAAATTATTGCCTCATGGGATATAGTCCAATCACCAATTCAAAAGTACTTTACAATTCTTTAACCACATTGTTATAAGGAATATACCAACAATGTTCTAATATAAAGGTGAGGATTGCCACTTGAGGGAATAGCAGTGGCATTTGCTCTCACCAAGGTTAGGTTGAGCCTAGAAATGGAGCTCTTTCTGTACCATCCACTGGCCACAAGTCGTTGAATGTGGCTGTGTTAAGAAATGTTTTGTCACATGTTGTGCTTCAGACCTTACAGAGCACACCTGGAAGCAAGCACAGCTGGGTTTGAGGTATAGAGGGTTGGGGATGGGTTCGCTGCATGCATAGCCAGTTCTGGATCAGCCCATTGGACGAAGAGGCATTTTCAGTTAGCATTGGTTCAGCAGGCATGTGTTTGAAATCTTTAGCAGACACAACCTAAGTTTGGCGGGGCGTATTGCAAGAGCAATAGTGTCAAAAACCTAATTTTATGTGTAATTAGCATTATACTGCATTATCATCATAATGATTTATGTTCTCATAAGGAGACCCATCATCAGCAGTTAGTGGTCATGCTGCTACAGATTTCCTGAGTCAGTACACAGGGACCATCATCTCCTGTGATCAGATCCATGTTATGAATATCATTGGAGAAGGTAACTCAACCTGCCCTCTCTTTCATGTGACATTCCTCCCCACACTGTTCTTAATGTGATGTTCTTCCTCACATCATTCCATATGCTATGTAAAAGGTGAATTTGGAGTGGTGTACAGAGCACATCTCCTTCAGGTGAACACACTGGCTGAACCTCAGCTGGTGGCTGTCAAGACCTTGAAAGGTGAAGTCTTTAGTGGTAATGCTTCCTTCATCAGATGAAGTGTCCCTTTAGGTCTCTTTACAATGAATGACCTCTCCAGTATGATGGGTGAAATCTTGAAGATGCAAGACTTCCACCACCCTCATGTGATGACCCTGATAGGAGTGTCCTTTGATGCCAATCACACTCCCTCCATGGTGATGCCCTTCATGGCTAATGGAAGTCTTCTCTCATACCTCAAGAAAAACAGATCTGCCCTTATAATCTCTGAAGCAGCAGATGAAGAAACAGTGAGATTGCCTCTTTGTACATGTACCACACAAACTTCCATCTCATTTTTATCTACACAGCTCCACACATCCCAGAAGCTCTTAATGAAGATGTGCTATGAGATAGCACAGGGGATGGAATACCTTGCTGAGAAGAAGTTTGTACACAGAGACCTAGCAGCAAGAAACTGCATGTGAGGGAGTGATGATGTGTGATGTTAAGAGTGGTAATGGAGGTTTGTACAGGATTGATGGAGATGGGGTACTTAAAGTGGGAGACTTTGGTCTGTCAGAAGATGTGTACAGGACAGGGTACTTCAGACTGGACAAGGGATCCTCAGGGGTGAGACTACCATTGAAATGGCTGGCCCCAGAGAGCATTCATGATGGAGTCTTCAATGAGAAGACTGATGTAGTGAGCCTTTGAAATAGTGTTCAAACCATAGTAGGTTATGTGGCAATAATCCTTCAGTGGTCATTTGGTGTGACATGCTGGGAGATATTCACATGTGGCAAAATCCCCTACCCTGGTGTGGACCCAAGTGACCTACCAAAGTTTCTACGGAGAGGATGGAGACTGGAGAAACCTGAAAATGCAGCTTGTTCTGATACAATGTTAGCACACACACATGCACACACACAGTCACATTTACACACACACACTGTCATGCGCAGTTACACACGTGCATACACACACATGTGCACGCACGCATGTGGATACATACACATTCTGTGATGTTACTTTATTTAAGGTACACATTGATGTTAAGATGTTGGAATTCTGCTCCTGAGGACAGACCATCATTCACTATAATTGGCTCCAACATCTCTAAGGATCTGCAGACAATGGAGGGATATCTTGATATGTCTTCTGCTGACACAGTCAAAGTCCAAGCCATTAATGATGGTGCTGGACTGCTAGTGTTGGTAAGATAAGCATGTATAAAGTGCAATCAGTGGGTGTATGTTCTGGTGTTTTGTTCTTTAGCTCTCTCCCTTTGCATGGAAAAACTTTAAATGATCAACTTCTTGTTACCTTTTCCATAAATACATGCACAACATGATAGATGATGTTAGTTTCAATAAGCACTAGTGTAATTCACATGGGAGATGGATTAATCAGAGTAGTTGCTTGTGTACCTGTCTTTACATCATGTAAAGTCCATGAAGGACCAGTTCCCCCTGGACCATCCATGCCAATGCAGCGCTATGAACAGTCCCCTATATAAATTGTCCCCCTCTGCCAAGGATGGTTCCAGCAAAAATTACATTGTATAATGTAGCAACATTTCATCACAGTGATAAATATCGAGCCTCCTGAGTAATACTTATAATTGATGACGAAAAGATGTGGCATAGACTTACAACACACAACTTTCTCAACTATGCAATCAGTGAGTGTATGTTCTTTTGTTTTGTTCCCTTCCCCTCTCCTTTGCATGGAAATAATATATATTCCTTAAAATGATCTACTTCTGGTTACCTTTTACACAAATACATGTTGTTAACTTCATTAGGTAGTATAATTCCCATGGGAGAATGATATAATCAGAGAAATTCTTTGTGTTCCTGTCTTTACACCATGTAGGGCCTACATACTGGCATGGTCCCCTCAGACCATCAATGGCAACTGCTAATGGTCCCCCTGAACCATGTGCAGCACTGTCAATGATTTCCCCCCCCCCCCCCCCTACCCCGTCCCCAACTAGGACATTCAAAATGATTTCCTGTGTTATTGATGTAGAGTAATCCTCTTCCTTTTTGCTGCTATTCTTTTTGCGCATTTTTAATTGCAGCACTGCAGTGCTTCAATTGAGAAATGGATACATAGCTCTGTATGGATATATTTCCTAACTCATGAGTGTTAATTTCTACAGAGCTTCAAGTTTTATGGAGCTTGAAAAGGTTGAAATATTGGTGAATAATTAAGGGGGACCATATGTAACAGAGGGGGAACCATGGGTGGTCCAGGGAGTGACAGATTGTATCACCATGGATGGTCCAACCAGAACGGTTATTGCCCAGACCATTTAAGGCGTGCACACCTCGTTTTTAAATGTTCTAGTCGTGAAATTTTAAGTTAATTAATGTTCTGTGGTGCATTGTATACAAGGGTGTTGCAAACTACTAATTATGTCATACTAATCCTGCGAACAGGCCACTAACAGTGCTCCTCCAATACAACTTGCTGGTATGGCTACTGAGGATCATGAAGCAGATAGGATTGAAACACTCCCTTGTGATGCATATAATTCAAGGAAGGCTGAGGAAAAGCAGGTGAGTAGGCAGCAGAACTGTATAATTGACAAATTCCATTAATTGACAATTCTGCCAGGTAATGATTAGTTGATAGAGTAAACATACACGTATTAAGAAACTTCTACAGTCTCATACATATAAAGGTAAATGCAGCCTATTATTATAGTGCTGTGGGTTAAAATACTGAAGTAGGTAGAATGAAAGAACATCATTATTAATATCTCACTATACTGTAATTCCGGCACCCATACAATGGTTTCCAGTGACACTTCATTGCATATTGTATTGCTGAGCCAAGGTAATCAATCATCTATTAATTGGCACATTTATCCATTCAATTACTTACTAAGGAGTTCCCCTTAATTCCTCCATATATTCAGCATCCTGTTCCTGATGAATGCACGCTGATGGGAGTGATCACTGAGAAAACACTTCCAAGTGTTGGAGTGGAGAAGAATTAAAATGAATTTGTGTGCATGCATGTTACTACAGGACCAGAATTAGTTGATGAACTAACTTCATAGCATTAGCTTACTACAGAAGCTAGTAGTTTTGTTTTGTGCTTTTTTTCATAAGTTCATTGTCAGTTATGGGGAAATATCCATAACAAGAAATAAATACTTTCTCATGTGAATGTTGGTGGTAAATAGGAATGAAAGGCTATAGTGGTGTAAAAAGCAAGGAAACAAGGTTACTGATGAAGATGTGTTATGAGATAGCACAGGGGATGGAGTACCTTGCTGAGAAGAAGTTTGTACACAGAGACCTAGCAGCAAGAAACTGCATGTGAGGGAGTGATGATGTGTGATGTTAATAGTGGTAATGGAGGTTTGTACAGGATTGATGGAGATGGGGTACTTAAAGTGGGAGACTTTGGTCTGTCAGAAGATGTGTACAGGACAGGGTACTTCAGACTGGACAAGGGATCCTCAGGGGTGAGACTACCATTCAAATGGCTGACATTCATGATGGAGTTTTAATTGAGAACACTGATGTAATGAGCACATGCAAACCATTAATGGTATTATTCCTTCAGTGGTCATTTGGTGTGACATGCTGGGAGATATTCACATGTGGCAAAATCCCTTACCCTGGTGTGGACCCAAGTGAGCTACCAAAGTTTCTAGGGAGAGGGAGGAGACTGGAGAAGCCTGAAAATGCAGCTTGTTCTGATACAATGTTAGCACACACATACACACACACATGCACACACACATTGAGCTGTGCCATTTCAGGTAGCACTGATGTTCAATGAAGTATTGGGATTCTGACCCTGAGGACAGACCATCATTCACCAAAATTGGCTCTACCATCTCAAAGGCTCTTCAGACAATGGAGGGATATCTTGATGTGTCTACTGCTGGCACAATCAAAGCACCAATACAGAAGGTTGGACTGGGCAACTGGTATTGGTAAGAGAAAACTTTGGTTCATTCTAAATATACATACGAGGCATAATCAGTCTCTGTAGTGGATCTAGGGCTTCGAATTATTCATAGCAGGAAATTGGCAATCTGCATTGATAGTTGTGAATAAATCATTTAACCCCCCCCCCCCCCCCCCCCCCCCCCCCGGCTCTTTAATAGGCACGCCCCCTTCGTACGTCCGCCCCTGTCAGTGGGTGTATTGTTCTGATTTTCTGACCAAAATAGTGCATGTATTGGAAGTATTACTGTTATAATTAACGGAGTTACTTTGTTCAGTGCACAGGATTACATCAGAAACTTGCTGTAATTAAGGACATAGATCACTTGTTCAAAACTGATGCATTGTATTCCAGCACATAAAAATGATGATGTATTCACTCTGGAAATAGCAGCATTTTTAGTTATTATAATTGTGTGAACTATCCATAATCAATTGATACATGATGACACAAGACCCTGACCACAGCAGGTTAATAGCATTGATTTAATTGATTCTCCACCTTCAGCTTACATGCTGGGTAAAGTGTCACATCCCATTCCCCACCTTCTCTCTTTGCATGAAAATATGACATATTCTAACCAACTGCTCCTTTAGGTCAACCAAAGCACAATACTATCGTGTGAAAGCTGAAAGACATGATGAAATGGAAGTAAAGATAATTAAACATGCTGTTAAACCCATGATTCATAGTAATGGCAAGGTCTTGTGGTCACAAGTCAAAAGGCAATTGGTACTATTGAAGTGATATCATGCTGTACCTGTTGAGTATGCTGAACACAAACAAGCAATGTACAGGTTTGTTATGTCCTGTTCTTATTATGTTTTGTGCTGGATATTTCAAAGCCCACAACAATCAAAATGAAAACTTAACTACTACATGTCGATTCTTTAGGAATACTAGCTTCTTTACTAAGACTACTAGCTTCTTTAGTAAGCTTATGCTAAGACTACTAGCTTCTTTAGTAAGCCTATGCTAAGACTACTAGCTTCTTTAGCAAGCTAATGCTAAGACTACTAGCTTCTTTAGTAAGCTTATGCTGACTACTAGCTTCTTTAGTAAGCTTATGCTAAGACTACTAGCTTCTTTAGTAAGCTTATGCTAAGACTATTAGCTTCTTTAGCAAGCTAATGCTAAGACTACTAGCTTCTTTAGTAAGCTTATGCTGACTACTAGCTCTTTATAAGCTAATGCTAAGACTACTAGCTTCTTTAGTAAGCTTATGCTAAGACTACTAGCTTCTTTAGCAAGCTAATGCTAAGACTACTAGCTTCTTTAGTAAGCTTATGCTTAGACTACTAGCTTCTTTAGCAAGCTAATGCTAAGACTACTAGCTTCTTTAGTAAGCTTATGCTGACTACTAGCTTCTTTATAAGTTAATGCTAAGACTACTAGCTTCTTTACTAAGACTACTAGCTTATTTAGTAAGCTTATGCTAAGACTACTAGCTTCTTTAGTAAGCTTATGCTAAGACTAATAGCTTCTTTAGCAAGCTAATGCTAAGACTACTAGCTTCTTTAGTAAGCTTATGCTGACTACTAGCTTCTTTAGCAAGCTAATGCTAAGACTACTAGCTTCTTTACTAAGACTACTAGCTTATTTAGAAAGCTTATGCTAGTTGCTTCCATTTCTTGCCTCCTGAAGTTGAAAGAACATACTCCCTTATTATGGGCTGGCTGAGATGTTATCTATCTTTTGCCTTACAGCACAGTGCTATCATGTGCCTGTGAGGAAGCAGGTCTTCTTACGACCAC
Source organism: Eunapius fragilis (assembly GCA_963681505.1). Lineage (NCBI taxonomy): Eukaryota > Metazoa > Porifera > Demospongiae > Spongillida > Spongillidae > Eunapius > Eunapius fragilis. The sequence continues at coordinate 34,546 of OY811982.1, read as the reverse complement.
CCAGTTTATTGCGATCTGGTCCTAGCAGTACATGAGGGCAAAGTCTCATTATAGGCAGATGTTTCTGTTGCGCAGGAACGTTTATTATCATCCTCGTGGCTTTTGTAAACAGCAGGTAGGTTTCTAGATTTGTAACTAGGAGCATTTGGGTGATAATCCCTCACATCAAAGAAGGCATCCTATCCAGAAACTCTGGCTCAAATGTCCAGTTGTGAGCCATCATTTTCAGTGTGGTAAACAACGACATTGCACAAGATGAGCAGTGAGTATCTTGTTAGGAGATACAAGACGACACACCCTTGGGCATAATATATGTTTCAAAGCTGACGGAAAAGCTGCTGGGTGAATAACTTGAATAAGATGATTTTATAAATCACTTGCTATATATTGTATTCAGGCTCACCCTGCATGACTACTAAATCCACAGTGATGAAGCACGGATGAAGCTAGGACCTCTGCAAGGGTGGAGGGGCATTTAATGGGCACTAATTACCTTCTCCCACATCCGTGTATGAATAGAAAGTGAATGCACTGCCAAGGTACTATGTCAGCAGTGCTAAATGCATATGGACAAGTCTGTAATGAAATGGCATTTGTATTGATCATTAAATGATACTCTTACCAATGATTTTCAAGGTAATGACCACATAGGTACTGTGGGCAAACCCTAACAGGACCCAGACTGTCTATGTCCCTTCTCTTAATGATTTGAGGTTAGTAAAGGAAAATCACAGACATGCAAAAATATTTTCGACCATGCTAATGTTTAAAATACAGCCACACAGCTGGACAAACCCTGAATATGGACTCTGGTGCCATTTGTTTGGACCATTAAAAGGTATTTATTACAGAGCCTTTCTGGACCCACTGGGATGTAGGGAGACAGCAGATCCAGTTCCTTATAGTTTTGTTATATATTTGAAAATACGCTGCCTCCAACTGGTACTGGAATGAGACACAAAAGGATTGAATGAGGCACCTCCTATTTTAACTGTGCTTTACAACATCGTCAGATTAATGCAGTTAATCACATTTGTTTGTCTTGGAATGGTTACGAAATACCCCGTAGAGAATGTTTTTATTACTTGTTGTACTTGTATGGTGTGTGCATGTACATGTACCAGAGACATTGTAGTCATTGTCAGTGAACTGTTCATCCACCAGGGTGTTAAAACTGCTTTACACATGGCTGCCAGGAAGAGTAGGGTCAGCTATATAACTGAACTGAATAATTTATTTTTCCAGAAAATTTACAACTGGACAGGCCGGCTATGATTTGCCGATATATCGGCCGTAGCGCACGTAGACTCAATTTGACTTTTACGAACACTTTACTAGGACAATCTGGAGCCTGTAAAAAGAACATACTGAAACGAGAACGCGTACCAGGATCATGCATGTAAACCGAGTATGGTACTAAGTCTAAGACAATCAGAAGCACTGACCAGCACATTCAAAAGTTCACATGTACAGATACCACATATACATATAATACGTGGTGGCCCACTTACGCACTGTATCAAAGTGTTCTATGGTCAACATGCCCCCGTCGGGGTCTTCCAAGCTAGCTCGTCCTCTTACGTCAGTCGGGTTTTAAAATATCGCATTATTAGCCATTAGTGCAATTATTATTACTATAATTATTACGAACTGTCTACAGAACCGGTACCGGCACTTTATAACTACCGAGCCGGTACCGGCACTCTAGTCAATTACTTTAGAGAACCGGTACCGGCACTCTAGTCGATTACTTTAAAGAGCCGGTACCGGCACTCTAGTCGATTACTTCAGAGAGCCGGTGTCATAGCGGATTTTGTCCCCCCCCCAAAAAGTGTCCCCCCGGACACAATCCGCTAGCGGATTGTGTCCGGGGGGACACAATCCGCTAGCGGACTCTGTCCGGGGGGACACAATCCGCCAGCGGATTCTGACCGGGGAGACATGTTCTGCTAGCGGATTCTGTCCCTCCTAGCTCCGCAGAATGTGTCCCCCCCCCCCCCCTCCCCCCCCCTCCAACAATTAATCCATTGCATTTGATTAGCGAGCGTGTATAGGCATGCAGCTTCGTATGGTGAAATGGTCGTCAAACGCTCGAATACACATTAATTATATACAAGAAAATGGTTCAATCAAACAATAAATCAGTATCTCAGTCACACATGTACACACACAGGAAGAGTAGATAGGCCAGGGGTAACATATCCATATTGAGGCCAGGGGTAACAGATCCATATTGAGGCCAGGGGTAGCAGAGGCATATAGTGAGGCCTGCATGGGGTAACAGAGCCATAGTGAGGCCTGCATGGGTAACAGAGCCATAGTGAGGCCAGGGGTAACATGCAGAGCCATAATGAGGCTAGGGGTAACAGAGCCATAGTGAGGCCAGGGGTAACCTCCCCCCCCCCCCCCCCCCACCCAACATTGCGTTTGATTAGCAAACTGAGTGTGTAGGTATGCAGCTTCGTTTGGTGAAATGGTTGCCAAACGCTCAGATACATATTAATTTTACAAAAAAAGCTGGAAATGGTTCAATCCAACAATAAATCAGTATCTCAGTCACATACACAGGAAAAGCAACACCATTTGTCCTCATGCAGTGTTGGGAAGTGTGAGAATACCAACACATTTGATGAGGAACCATTTGTGACAGGTGCCACATTGCACCAAGTCTCTGTACGCGGTGTCAGGTATCAGTATCAGACACGCACAATGAACATAAATATCCTTAGGGATTGTTGTAGTGTTTGATTATACCAACCATTAGTTTGAGGATGGTATATATCCTGTGATCAGTTCCCGTTAATTGAAGCAGTACTGTATTGACTCTGTTCACAAATTCACATTCTTGATCTGATATGGTAACATTGGTGCAACCATGCCTGTAAAGAAGTTACATGTTATGAAATGCTTATATGCTTATAGCCTTATATGTAAACTGAATTAATAAATCATTAACATTTGCCTTCATATAATCTTATACAGAAACTCAGCAACTGTTCTTGCAGTCTTGTCAGCTATAGGCTCAGCCTCAGGCCACTTAGAAAAGTAATCAACTAAGGTGATGATGTAACAATTGCCTCGTTCAGTTTTTGGGAGAGGACCAATCAGGTCTATTCCAACCTAAAATGATACATGCATGCATTAACTTAAGGTTGTCTTGATTGCAACTAACTTGATGCCAAACACTAGGTTGATAGAGGGTTCTCAGAAATGGTACGTGATCATGATAACCCGCGCATTGCCGTAGTTTTCTTTCAAGATAGCTACCGTTTTATATATATTTTATATTGCATGCTCTGTCAAGATGGCGACTGTGACGTCACGGTGAGAACCCTCTATAGGTATATGGGATGCAGAGGGGCTACGGTCTTCATAAACTTGGCACCATGCATTGGTGCTTTGGCAAGCATCGCACGTCTTAACGAACTCGTGCACCTTATACATCTTTCATGTGGGTCGGTCAGAAGAATCTCGATGAAACCTTCATTTTTTCTTGTTTTATCCCCTCCCAGGTGCCCACGTATAAAAAGCGCTATTATGATTATTGGATCAATCCTATAGCGTGAGTCAGTGTTAATCCTCGGACACTTTAATTTTCGGGCGCTTGGTTATTGACGTTGGTGATCTACCAACCATTTACACGCGTGCATTGTATAAGTTTAAAACAGCTTGCATGCGTAATGACCAAGACTAAATGCAAAAAGCTGTAAATAGTTGGTTTCGATCACGAAGTACTACTAATTCGATAACCGAGCCCCGATGCGTACGTATATACGTGCATGGCAGTCATACTCACTTCCTTTGGACGAATGGCATGAATGAAGGATTCGTTCTATTTCTTCTACGCCTCTAGGAACTTGAAGATCCTCTTTCGTTATTCTTTTTGCGGTACAGTATACGCCGCTATCGACCGCATAGTCCACACACTTGAGCTCGCTTTAGGTCCTTGTGATGCCATGCAGAGGGGTAACTAAGTACCATACTCCTGAAAGCTGAAAATGGCATCGCACTCTTCTTCATCATAATGCTGCAGCTGACTATACTGAAAGCTAATAGCTACTAGCAGCTGCAAAGCGCACCACGTGCAACTTAGAAGGGCGGAGGGGACAATATTCAGGGCCGCAGCCAGGACGTCTGGCGGGAAGGTAGATTGATAGCACTGCGGAGGGAAGGGGGAGGGTGAGGGTGTGTGCTAAACTTTTTTTTTTTTTTTTTTTTTTTTTGTTATACTAAATTATTTTTATAGTATACTAAACTTACAGCAAATACACACACATACAGCCATTATACATATCACATAACTTATGAGAATTTTTAACCAATAAATGGTTCAATGCATGATTGAGTAAAGAGCGGCCCCATCCTCAAAGCCCAGGCCACTTCTCCACTTTACTCTGGAACCCCTTAGGCATAAGCTGGCTGCTCTGATGATGGCAAATGAAAGCCTTGCTCTGATGTAGCCACATGTTTGTGCATAAGACTTTTTCCATTTGCTTGCAACACATGTGGCCATTCTCTTCAGGAAGTGCTCTGCTTCCCGGTGAAGGAGTCCATCAACTGAAATCACAAAGGGTGTAAAAGTACCTCTCCGATCTTCAACTGCTTGCCTGTAAATTCTCTTTTTTTCCTGAGCACCCGATTCAAGAACTGATTCTGGCGAGCGATTGCTGTATGATGGGGCATCTGTATCAATGACCTTGAAGTCAAAGAGCGCCTCTGCCTGAGGTTGCCAAACACCACGCACCCCCAAATCCAGCCTCAACCCTGAGTCATCCACTTGTGTTTCTGCCTCTCTAACGATTGGCTCTCTGACAACCTGTGTCCACACCTGTGCTGCAATATCTCCAACGCAATCTCTGATCTCATTATGTCTCTGGATAACTAGGCCACCAACCTTACAGTCAAGAGCATGTTGCAATGTTAATGAGGCTCCACAACCATCACACTTTGAAGGAAGGTCTGTCGGGTCACGCATATAGCGAACCGCTAACCCATCTCTAAATTGAGCTGGAGACAGGTCAAAGTGACAAGTAGCGATTGGAAGGACAGATAACCATGCCGATGTTTTGCCGGAGATAGCTCTTTTAATGGCTCTTTTTCGCCTTGATGTGAACTGCATTAAAATACTGTCAAGTGCAGATTGGTAAGTCTGTTCCTTGGTGGTAACATGGTGTTTTCTAGCATCCCAAAGAGTATCTAAATGTTGTACTGGATCAAAGACATCAACTCCTTTCACTGCTTCAACTAACACTTTAGTTCCTTGTCTGGATGTCTGGTAAGCTAAAGTTGCCTTTCTGACTCAATGCAAAAAGCGGGCGGGGCTTATAGGACCTGACACCAATTTATAAAACCGGGACGGCCAAGCATCGGTTGGACGTGGGAGGGGGGGTGGGGGGGGGGGGGGGGGGGGGGGGGACAATATCTGCGGAAGGGGAACAACATCTGCTACAAAATCTGCGGGGGGACAGAATCTGCTCCGACACCGGTACCGGCACTCTAGTCAATTACTTTAGAGAGCCGGTACCGGCACTCTAGTCAATTACTTAAGCGAGCCGGTACGGGCACTCTAGTCTATTACTTTAGAGAGCCGGTACTACTTGACTTGGCAATGCTAATCTTCCAGTACCGATTTAATATAAACTCAACAACTGAGGTACACAATTACACATAAGCAGCGTACACATGCACCATATGCATAAATCACCATTTATAATTCGTGGTCACGTGATACAAGACACATGTGTGGATGTGGACGGAATGGAAGCAAAGTTTTCAGTTGGTGACAAGTTCAAATCATTTGATGAATTACAGGCCAAAGTATATATATCGCTACGAGGAACTAGAGTTCGTAAAACTTTGGATACGAGATTCACGAACAGTTACAGCAGCCAAAAAGCGCGCGACGAGGTATCTTTGCAGTCAGATCAAGTACTACGAAATTACATACGCTTGTATACATGGAGGCAAAAAGTTCAAACCTCGCGGCAACGGAAAGCGTGCGACTTCGTAGGTTTTATTAATGATCTTTTTCATCGTGTTGATGGTAAGTTGGTAACAATCCTATAGAACGTTTCGGCAAAATTGTCCCATGGAACTTTCTCTTCGTGCCTCCGAGGACGGAAATTCGTTAGAGGTGAAGAATTTCATTGCTCATCACAACCATGAGAGAAAAAAGGTTATTGGATAAGTAATATGTTTCACATGTTTATAACTTGTTCTTTACTACCGTCAACATACAGGGTTTGTTTGACATGTTGCCACACCAACGAAAATTGTTCAAGGAGGAAACAATGGAAGTTGAGAGGCTATTAAGTTTGAAGGCAAACAAAAAGATGGTTAAAGATAAGTTAGAGCAGATGTCAGGAAAAATTGTTACTCTGAAAGATATTTCAAACATATCAACAAAGCAAGGTCATAAAAATACTAGGAATGACTTAACTGAAACAGTGCGTAAACTAACTGAGAGATATGGTACGTTAATAATGTTTTGCTTAGATGGTATGTTGATGGCCTTTGTAAAATACATAATATACTTACACATTTATTTATACTTATACAGTTGTACAATATAATATTGTCTTATTTGCTCTGTGAATTTTATACTAGTAGCATGTTTTTACTTGCAGGTGCATGTGTAGATGTCATAGTTGACAATGACAATGTTTTGCAAGGAATTTATTTCCAAGATCATGAAATGAGGCAATGTTTTTCTTCCTATCCTGAGCTAGTTTGTGTTGATGCGACATATAAACTTATTGAGCTTCGTTTTCCTCTTTATATAATGTTGGTTGAAGATGGCAATGGACAGAGTGAAAGTGTAGCAGCATTTATGGTGTTACATGAAACAGACAGTACATTTTCCAAAATGGTTGATCTGTTCAAAAAGCACAATTCCTCATGGGAACATGTTCGCGTAATCATGACTGACAAAGATGTAACTGAAAGATCAGTATTCTCTGCACAGATTCCATCAGCTAGACTTGTGATTTGTCTATTTCATATATTGCGCTCATTTCGCCGTGAAGTGACTCTAGAAAAAATGGGGATAACCAGTAGACAACGAAATCTCTGTCTAGAGATAATGCAGCAGATGGCATATGCACATGATGAGGATGAATACATGGACCTATACCATAACTTTCAAGTGAATGCTCCTATTGCTGTGCTGAATTATTTCAATGAGCAGTGGCATTCAATTAGAGATCAGTGGTCAATGGGTTTAAAATACACCACTGGAAATTTTTTTAACACTACAAACAATAGACTAGAAAGTATAAATGCCAAACTTAAGTCTGTAATCTCACGATATTCCTCACTTGAAGAATTTGTGGATAAGTTCCTTTGATTTTGAGAGTCTTGAGATGTGAAAGAGATCACAAAGCTGCACTCTGTTCACAAAAGGTTCCTACAACATTTCATTCAGCTGCTGATGTATATTCAACCAAGTATATGCGATACCTAACTCCATATGCTTACAAGTTTGTTGAAAAACAGCTTCACCTCAGGAAGCAAGTTGTAATAGTAATGCATAGCTGTAACTCTGAAGTGTATGAAGTCAAAATGGGGGTCACGTCCACTTATATTTTCAAAAATGTTACAATCAATCAATGTTGCTGCCGCTTATGGGTATCAATGAAATTGCCATGTTGCCACATTTTCTTTGTGAGAGAGACCCTAGGACTAGATCTTTTTGATGAATGTATTTGTGATCAACGTTGGACTATGCAGTATTATGAGTCCAATCAACGTGTGTTTTTGACTAAGGGTGCATCACATTCAAATTCTGCACAAGTTAGTGTTGTTACACTTCCAGAAAAACGCAAAAAAGTTTTGTCTCAGGTACATTACATTATATTTTATGCATGCACTTGATTTAAATCTTCTGTCCATATATGAGTTTGAAAAGTTTCACAAAGTCTCCACTATTACAACAAAGTTAGCTTCGCTGGCCTCCGAAAGCTCATATTCAGACTTTTATGGTCGATGTGAGTTGTTGGAACGGCTGATTAACGCATGGGAACAGCAGTTGAGTGTCACACTTGTTTATGGTATGATGTATGCATGCATTGTATGATTGAGAATTGAGCAACATGATAATATAGGAGATGAAGATCAATTGCCAGGAAAAGGTGTGTTTATGTGCCTTGTGTAAATTCTTTTATGTCATTGTGTGCTGTTGAAGAAGTGGAATTAGAAAAGGTACATAAACAAAGGTCTTTTAAAGCTCTGTACAATTTTTGATACATGCAGATCAAAGTAACATTGATGTACCAGTTCACAATGTAACAGACAACCGTGAGACTAGTCAAGGTATGTATAAGGTTATTTTTAGCATTGTTTGAGGGTGTGCTATAGCTGATGAAATCAGTGACACTGAAGATGAAATTGTGCAGTGGCAAACTGCAAGTAAGATTATATGTGTGTGTACTATGAAGGCATTATAATACAATTCGATTTATAAAAGGCAAAATTGTTAACGAGATTCCAGCTGAAGAAAAGGATGATACACCTGGTACGCATGCTAATATCATCTTATGTCACATGTATCCATTTTGTCACGTGTGTTCCAGATGCTCAAGTAAAAAGTGACATTGAAGAAGAACACCAAACTTGGCAAACTGAAAAAAAGAGTGTTGAAGAAAATGAAATTTGCTTGCAGAGTAAGTTAAATTGGGGAAACCAATGCAGTGTATGGTGTGAAATTAATTGTGTAGGCATAAAGATTCCACCAATTCTTCAAAAGCGAGGCCGACCTAAGGGGCATGAAGTCACGGTGGTTGGCTTGCCATCTAAGAATTCAAAGAGCACCAAGCCAAAACCATTTGCAAAGCTTCATACGTCTATAAAGGAAAACAGTAGGTTTAGTTTACCTGTTGTGGTTGTGTGACCAACACTAGTATGACTAATTGAATGTATCTGTCTAGTTATGCTACAGTGGTTTGTAGAAAAGAAAATTGCATGAGCAGTCCTTGATGGGAAACAAATGATTGAACAAAATGAAGTTCAGATAAGCCCTGAGAAAATAACTGATGCCGTTTTGGACAAAAATATTGATATACACCTCATTCAGAAGTACTTTAGCATGCAGGGATGCTTGGCAAACAGTGATTGGAGCTGTAAAACTAAAAATGGCAAATTGCTTTTTCACCTGCAAATGTTGCAATCATGATGCTGATGAGTCTCCATCAGTACTTTGTGAGCTCTGTCTATGCTGGTATCATCTTTGCTGTGTGGCACTAAAATCCCAACCCAAAGTTCGGTACTGGTATTGCAGATCATGCATAGGAGTTTATAATGAAGTGGTGAAAATGAGAACCAAGAGTAAGTGCCAAGTCAATTATGATTTTAACATGTTTACACAAGTAAATAAAAACATTCTCTACGAGAAAGTTGGTGGGATATAGGATTTGATTATGACATTGGTGGTGTAAAAAGCAAGGAAACAAGGTCTTATCAGAAGGGAAAATGTCATAGTCCTATATTTAGCACATTTCTAGGGCATGTGTTGTTTGTGTGCTAAATATAGGACTATGACATTTTCCCTTCTGATAAGACCTTGTTTCCTTGCTTTTTACACCACCAATGTCATAATCAAATCCTATATCCCACCAACTTTCTCGTAGTTTGTGTGTTGTGTGTGTGTTGTGTGTGTGTGTAGAGAGAGACAAGAGAGGGTGGGGAATCCTCACAATTCAGCCATGTCAGCTAGTCTGAATGGTTGCCCAGGTGCTTCAACATCCTCTGCATCAGAAATATGAAAATGTTTTTTTTTTAATGCACACGCAAGAAAGGACATTGTGATACCTTCACTTTCAACATCAGATGCTCCAGATGGCTCAATTATCTTCAGTTTCTTTCTAATGCTCAACTTCCTTGCTGTGAGCCTTCTCTGTAGTCTGGGGGCGTGGCCTTGTTCATCGTCGCTGGCCCCATCTTCCCCGTTGGGGTGGCCATTGTATTTGATCTCCAAGGTGAGGAGGGCTTCCTGAAAATGATGGTGAAAGTGAATGTTGTGATTCCTTACTCTAGACATTATGCACATGACATAAGCATATGCAACACTGCAACTGTGGTTATGCAAAATTATATACTAAAAAACTATAAATTTGGTATAAACGCACAGAATTTATTATGTGCCGAAGTTACACGCGGTTATTTTTTAGTTTTTATAACGTGCAAGTGCAAGACTGCATGCGAGGTTTTTGTTAACTGCGCGCTATAAACATGCATGTATCAGTTTGACACATTTCAAATTAAAAGTGGACAGAAAAGGGCAACACGATTTTGGACGTTTTGCTATGCCGCCGGCCCTGCTAATCAACTTGCGTAGGAAGCACGGGCACCCCCATCAATACCCCCCCCCCCCCCCCCCCCCCCCCCCCCATTCCCACCTTTATTATAAAAGAAGGCATAGATATTAGTGAAGAAGGGAAGTGCTACACACCATTTAAATTTATATCAGGTACACCATCCCCTCTCGGCCTCTCCGACTATGCATGCCGCCTTTAATGCCGTTACAGTGTTGTGATAGTGAAAGACAGTTTCACCCACACCCACGGGAATTAATGAGTTTAACGCATTACTAGTATTCTCTGCTGTTAGTACGTGAAGTCTCCGGCCCCCGTTTCCCCCCCCCCCCCCCCACTCCAGTAGTGCCAGTCAAGTTGAAGTCAGCAAAGTTGTAATTAACTGACGCTTGCTACATTCGCTAGTTAATTAATTAAAAGCATGCGATACAGATGCAGCCGGGGCGTGGGGCAGCCAGCAGTCAGTGTATGGCCATAGACAATTTAGGGGTAAGAAAGAGCGTGGGTGGGGGGGGGGGGGGGGGGAGGGTCAGTATCAATCATTTACCGTCGCAATTAATGAGTAATCAATTTTCTATAAAAACATTTGTGCCGATGCCTGTTTGAATGAGGGTAAAGTTACTACCCAAATGCAGCTGTTATTAAAAATATATGCACGGGACTGTTTTGGTTCACGATTATACTTCTCAGCCTGTAATTTCTGAATAGTACCAAAACACCTTTCACTGAAACATATCGAATTAATTAGGGCGGGCTTTTAATTACTAAATTTATAAATTTCGAATCAGCTTGGCAAGCTCAAACACCAAATCCTGCCCCATTCTGCAGAAGCTTCATTTCACCTTATTTGCCTAGTTGAAAACTTCGCGTTTAATGTTACTATGATTGTATATGTATAGCTGTGTCGTTCCTGGAATCCTGGTTCAAATCCTTTCCGCGTATGGAATTGAACATAGCTTTGAGGTCGTCTGGCTTTGGTTTATAACAATTAATGATTTCTGCTTGCAAATCACTCTGTAGCTACCCTGATGGAATGTAATTTTGTTGCATAGATCAGTAATACTAAATGTGCCCTGAGCTGATGTCAATTATACCCATCAGCTAGGGCGGCACCATATTAGCTATTTTATCCTACTTCAATATAGTGACGAAATTTGAACACCTTTGTTTTATTACTTTATTAAAAAGTCTGGCGGCCCAAAGCACCCAGTTGTCCAGTGAAAAAGCTGCCAAACGAGTGTGGCGAGTCCGGAATGAAAAATTAAGGGAGGGCGGCGAGCTGGGCATGGGGGGGGGGGGGGTATTATCTCTGCTCCAGTTAAAGAAATGTAGAAAGCGTCATGTCACTCAAAGACTCTGTTGGTTTAACCAAAGGACTCGTAAAATCCCTTAGTAAATACACAAACTGAAAGTTGGGAGCAAGCACAAGTTGCCAGCAAGCGCAAAACTACACCCACGCTCACCCACCTTTCGGTTGCTATGGATACAATGTGGTCGACTAATTAAACTTACAGGAATGATGCTGCCATTGGTGTCTCTCAGTTCCGTCTGGACTAGCGTCGTCCCGCTGCTTGCAGCTTCGGATAGGGAAACTTCCGTCTCTCCTATGAACCTAACATGCAAAAATTCATATGTCTTAGAGCCATATGAAGCAATAAAAAAAAAGAGTGCAGGTCCCCAGACTCACTGTGGCCGTCCGAACCGCTCGTGATCCAATACTAGAACCTTTAGCCGTTCCGTCGACTCTAGCGGTCCCCGCAGCTCCCATGACAGGGTCTGCAGAGGAAGGCCATTACATCACGCCCTTGCCCTCCCCCGCCCATTAGTAACCTCGTTCCACTCGGGGTTAGGTTGATCCTCGAACCACTTCGTCTGCTTCTTTACACCTGGGCAAAGGTGGCAATAGTTACGATTAGAATAGCATAGACCCGAACACACACCCAACACTTTTAGGTATATATATACTCTCACATCCCACTGCCCTGGGCCTGGCTTATGCTTGCGCTGCGCAGGACAGAACAGCCTAGTAACAACCGCCCGTTAGGCAAACCTACCTTGGAAGGTGATCGCTACGAACGGGTCGCTGTTACCTCCTGCGCGATCTACGTTGGGGAGATTCTGCGCGGATTTAACGAACACTTCCAGCGATGTCGATTCCGCCATTACAAAGAGGATCGCCTGTTGGTTGGGTAAAAACGAGGACCAACTATTCTATCATAGCGTCCATTTTAGCACGTCAGGGGAAGAAATTGGTACTTGGGATATATTGCCTGCCCTTGGTATTTGCGGTATGCTAATTGCATAAGCCAGAGATAATAAATAATCAGCACACGGGCAGGGCCTTCCGCTATAAACGGAATCACTACCCTAAATCACTACCCTAAATCATTAAAATTCTAAACCTCTTGTCCAGGAACTAAGCTAGGTGATTCCCAGTCACACATGTATATACGATAATAATTAGGCTGTGGCTAGAGAGCCGGTACCGGTGTCATAGCGGATTTTGTCCCCCCCAAAAAGTGTCCCCCCGGACACAATCCGCTAGCGGATTCTGTCCGGGGGGACACAATCCGCTAGCGGGCACTGTCCAGGGGGACAAAATCCGCCAGCGGATTCTGTCCGGGGGGACATGTTCTGCTAGCGGATTCTGTCCCTCCTCCGCAGAATGTGTCCCCCCCCCCCCCCCCCCCCCCCCCCTCCAACAATAAATCCATTGCGTTTGATTAGCGAGCGTGTAGGCATGCAGCTTCGTATGGTGAAATGGTCGTCATGCAAACGCTGGATACATATTAATTATATACAAGAAAAGTTGGAAATGGTTCAATCAAACAATAAATCAGTATCTCAGTCACACACACAGGAAGACTATAGTAGTGAGGCCAGGGGTAACCCCCCCCCCCCCCCCCCCAACATTGCGTTTGATTAGCAAGCTGAGCGTGTAGGCATGCAGCTTCGTACGGTGAAATGGTCGCCAAACGCTCAGATACATATTTATTTTACAAGAAAGCTGGAAATGCTTCAATCCAACCATAAATTAGTATCTCAGTCACATGCACAGGAAGAGCAACACCATTTGTCCTCATGCAGTGTTGGGAAGTGTGAGAATACCAACACATTTGATAAGGAACCATTTGTGACGGGTGTCACATTGCACCAAGTCTCTGTAAGAGGTGTCAGGCATCAGACACGCACAATAAACATAAATATCCTTAGGGATCGTTGCAGTGTTTGATTATGCCAAACCATTAGTTTGAGGATGGCATGCTGTAGATTATCCAGTGTTCAGTACTGCATTGACTCTGTTCACAAATTCACGTCCTTGATCTGATATGGCCGGTGACATTGGTGCAACCATGCCTATAAAGAAGTTACATGTTATGATATGCATGTATGCTTATGGCCTTATATGTAAACTGAATTAATAATTCATTTACATTCGCCTGCATATAATCTTATACAGAAACTCAGCAACTAGTTGTTCTTGCCAGCTATAGGCTCAGCCTTAGGCCACTTAGAAAAGTAATCAACTAAGGTGATGATGTAACGATTGCTTCGTTCAGTTTTTGGGAGAGAACCAATCAGGTCTATTCCAACATAAATTGATACATGCATGCATTAACTTAAGGCAGTCTTGATTGCAACTAACTTGATGCAAACACTAGGTTGTATAGGTATATGGGATGCGGAGGGGCTACGGTCTTCATAAACTTGGCACCATTGGTGCTTTCCAAACATCGCACGTCTTAACGAACTCATGCACCTACATGTATACATCTTTTATCTGCGTCTTCCAGAAGAACCTCGATGAAACCTTAATTTTCTCTTGTTTTATCCCTTCCCATGCAGGTGTCCACCTATACAGGGTCTTTGCAAAAGAGCGCAACGCTTTAAAATTCACTAATAGGATAGGATCGTCAATCTAAATGAATTTATGAACGTACAATAACCACGTTTAGTCAAATACTAACCGCATTGTTACATTTATCTTTAGCCGTTCAAAAGATAAAATCAAATAGCTTGGAGTTAACTAAACTGACAAAACACTGTACGACAACTTTTAATTAATAACGTGATTTATAAACTGCAGAATAGAATTGATGAGACTTTGAAAAAGTATGAAATTTGATTGGCCTTTTACTAGTTAATATTCAAAACAACAAATCAAACTTGAAAAAGCTATATAACCACTACATTTTTATTAACTTTGAGTTTTAATAACGCACCATTAAATAATCCATTACCAAATCAAGTAGTGTTTTGTACATCATTTTATACTGGAATAATTTATGATGGTTATTAAAAATATTTACCACATAACAGCTTCAACTCTAATAACTTTAAAGCAAATGATGGTCTTAAATATGAATAACTCACTATTGAACCTAGGAACTTGAAATCAGTACTGTTCCACCGAATATCCAGATCGTGTGTTACTTATTATCAGTTATTAAAATCAATTATCGCAAACCACAATCTTGAATAACTTTGTTAATAGAGGGCTTTGAATATTTTAGGGATTTGATGCAGTTACTTAACCGCTTATAATAATGTGAGATCTAATTGGATTATTTGTATTTGCCTAACTGCAACATATATGCAAGCAGTTAATGAATTTCAATCCTGGGTTATAGGGGTTTTAAAGCGATGCGTTCTTTCGCAAATAAAAACTGAGCGCTATTTGATTATTGGATCGATCCTAGCTTGAGTCAATGTTAATCCTCGGACACTTTTCGGGCGCTTGGTTATCGACCATGGTGATCTATACCTTTACACGCGTGCATTGTATAAAATCAGCTTGCGTAAAGACCAAGACTAATGCAAAAGCTGTAAATAGTTGGTTTCGATCATGAAGTACTAATTCGATAACCGAGCCCCGATGTGTACGTATATAGCAGTCATACTCACTTTCTTTGGACGAATGGCATGAATGAAGGATCCGTTCTATTTCTTCTACGCCTCTAGGAACTTGAAGATATTCAATTTTCCCTCTTTCCATATCCAGAAATGAGCGGTCAAAGGGAAAAGCTAATTAATTCGCGGTTTGCGAATCAGCGAATATTCCCGTATATTATCCCATAGAAATGTATGGGGTCCTTCAATACCAAGCACACCAGATTTTTCTCAGCTTTTGCCAAAACAAATTGTTTGTATACTACATTTGCCATGATTTTTAGTGGGGTCGCCGTATTTTTCCTATTTAAGGTTAGGCTTCCCTAGGATTGTCATAACATTGTCCTCAATGTACAGGTAGTCAATGGGAGCGTTTCTCATTACAATATTCCACGACCATTTGTGTCAACACCTTAACGATTTCCTATTTTGCCAAGAGAGAAACACATAGTTAGTACATCGAAGAACTATATTATGCATTGAAAACTAGGTCTTCCAATTTAAAAATCGGCTTCCATAATTGGAAGAAGTATTCCATATTGAATCAGTATGTTGTCTCCGTCTCGTGCCCTCACAATTGTACGTACGTCGCAACAGCAGTTGACATAGAGCAAATGACACAGAGACCAATACAGAGACCGATTTGGGACCGGAAGTCGACACAGAGACCGATTTGGGCGTAATCCCACCAGAAGTCGGATACTAGTAACGTACGGCAGGCAGGCAAGCTGGGAATGATAAATGGTGTCTCATTCCATCGTAACGATGGGGAAATTGACATCTTCGTAGCAACCCGAGGCTGCTAAATTTTGCCTTTAGCCTGCGACATGCACGTAAGTATTAGTTCAGCGCCACACTCGGATCACGTGCCATCCCCCTGATAATTATCGCGCAACATCACAGTTATAAATTCAAAGCTTCTGGGGGCCCCTATGGGGGGAGCATACAACGCTCCACACAAGGAGTTGCGAGGAGCGTTGTACCAGAAGCATTGAATCTCCATTCGTTGTAACTATGTCGGGGGGATGGCACGTGATCCGAGTGTGGAGTTGAGCTAATACGTACGTCGCAGGCTAAAGGAAAAATTTAGCAGCCTCGGGTTGATACGACGATGTCAATTTCCGATGGAATGAGACACTACTTATAATTTCATTAAGTTAATACTTATGTACGTCTAGTTAGTCTCGCAAGCCAGGACGTACGGAGGTCGTCCCAGTCCTGCTTACGTCGAACGTACAATAACTACGTTAATTGGCTTGCAGCAGAGCGATGTCAACTTTACGCAATATGACGTAACCATGTAACATACTTAAATGACAGTTCGATTTGGGCGTTGCCCTGGACACAGAGACAGATTTAGGCGTGGCCACACCATACATAGGATACTAGAAATGCACGGCAGGAAGGCAAGATTATGTCTCATAGCCTCCATTCCATGGTACTGTCTCATACATTTTTGTGTCACATAGCCTCCACTACATGCTCCTGTCCCATGCCCTTCCTTCACTGTAAATTCTGAGTGGGGGAGGTGCGGTTGAGTTAAACCACAGGTGTTATTTTGTGTTGGAATTTACTCTACCATAAGACACTATTCTTTTTCCCTTGCTGTACACCCTGTAAATTAATTGTTATGTTGTGTGCTACATAGATTCACTCATAAGCTTTGTCCTTTTGAACTTTTTTTTTCTTGTCTTTTGGTTACAGTGCTTTCACTGGCCTACTATGCAACCTCTTTCTCAACTATTTTTGTCATGTTTATATTCAGATCCTTGCCTTGCTTATATCGAACCAAGGTGATTACTGATATTAAATACAATCCCCAGACCATCTATTTTCATGTTGTACTGCATGTAGAAAAATCAACCAAAATAGAAATTTTATTTGGGTCGCAACAGTACATGCACATCAGTATATGGCAACAATTTACAGACATGTAAAGTAACAATTAGAGTGCTAGGGGTAATTAAGACGAATTTTGAACTTAGTTGCAATATAAGTTACTCGCTAAAGGTGTCTAGTGTCTGTTTTTTGCTCCAATACAATTGATTACCAATTACCAGGTACTGTATGGCCTATTTGTATAAAAAATTTCTATTACGTAAAAGATATTACAGAAAATGCGAGTGCAATTTCAGTCCGCCTAATATGACGAATAAAAGCATAATTCAAAAGCGGTTTAGCTGCTTTGACTGTCAACCCGCAATCGCATCAACAAACAGACGTGCAGTGTATAGATCTAGAACCTAGGGCATTAGCCCAGCATTGCATACATTTATAAAGCTGTAGATGTAAAGTATATACAGTACGTATATAGTTCTTCTTCATCCGACAGAATTGTCGGTGGGCCAGCACACCGGTCAATTGTCTCTGGTTGATATCTGTACCGTCTCAGAATTGCCTCTGGGATGCCTGCAGCCTTTGCAATGGAGTTTAGGCTCTCACCTTCTACAACGCGTTGCAGCGCGTGGTGAATTAGTGCTGGATCATGCTTTGATCGACCACCGTGTGAAGACATGACTGAGCACGCGCCAATCGACAGCCCTGGAAGATTAGATTCAGAGCTATGCATTGTGCTGCCTTGTGGCTAATTGTGAAATTCATATATTGCTGTGCGTCTCTACCGGGTCGTACATTTTGACATACAGCTACCTGGCTATTTGCATTTCTAGGCTGAAACTAACAAAAATAGAATCTAAACTCTAGAGCATGTTTAACAAAGTATGATGAAGCTTTGATACGGTCGTCGTTTTTGCTAAAACTTTAGGCAAACATCAAAATCGCTCACAACAAATGAAGCGATATTACTTACCGTTCAGCTATACGAGCTCCAGAACGCTCAGAATCGCAGGTTTTCGACATTAATCGAGTCGCTGAAACTTTCGGGAGCTATTCCGCCCTGCATTTTTGGAAATGATGCGTAGTTTCTGCAATACTTAAGAAAACGTGACTGATTTTAGAAAACATTTCTCCGAGGGGGTGCGACATATCGACTTGTAACTTCACAATGGAAGGTCCAACGAAGGCCATTTTTTTTTTTAAACTGTAGGAAACACATATGCATACAATACTAAACTCCTTTAAATACATACTTCACGATTATATTTTAAAATCCGATTATCGTTCGTCATAATACAAGGCTCGTCATAATACCCGGGAGCACTCTACAACAGAAGCGCAAGAAGCACCAACAGAAGGGACACGCCCACAGTTGATGCACCACTTGGTTGGTATACTTGGCCCTGTGGGACAGTAATGGCAGCTGGCAGGAGAGCTGAAACTGTTGAAGTGTTTAGAAAGGAGTTGACAGGGGTACCAAGCATTTGTGCCTGTTTGGTGAGCTCTCCTTCATCAAAGGAACCAGCCGGGTTATTGGCTGCAAAGATGATAACAGGTTGAGTACTGGGTGGTTACTAATAGCAGCCATTGGAGCCACTTACATTGTCCTCGAATTGAATCATCCTCAAACTCTGGTGAGTCATCTTCAGACTCCCTCTCTCCCGTCCAACAGCTGGATGTTAGAGTTGTAGCGTCACAGAGGGTAGGACCATTAGGACCTTATCAGTGCAGGGAACAGTACAGTAACACTCAACTTAAACAGCTAGCATGCCTGTAACTAACCATATGTGAGCAGTCCAGAGTTAAGAAGGCTACGTGCCTGTGCTAAGAACCCATATCCCACCACACCCCGAGGCTTGAAGTTAACAGTCAAGTTGGAAGGAAGGGTGTTTGCACCACAGTTGCCTAACACAGCAGAAATCTGAAGCAGAAATTAATCCATGTAGATAAGCTGGAATACGTATTATTATTACGGCTTCTCTCACTACATGTAATGCACACCACTTCTCTTACCAATGCCTGTTTGATGGCGTTCTGCTGTGTAAACATATCAGTCAGGGTGGCGTTGAGGAACTGGACCAGCTGTGTGGTCACATTCCACAGGATGTTGAACTGTGGGTTGAGGGCAGCTACATAGGGGGCAAAGCAACCCTTGGCAGCTGCTCCACACACGTTGCGACACAGCTTGGGGATGATCTGCTGGCACTTGGAGCAAGTTAATCTCAGCAAAGCATTTGTGCACTGATTAGATGGAGGGACCATGGAGAGGATGGTATCAGTGATGTTGACGATGTAATCATCTATCAGGCGAAACACGGAGCTAGCATTGCGGAGAGAACCAATGTCCTTCACAATAGCATTCACATTTGCAGATGTCTGAGTGAGGACGGCAGTGACTTGCTGAAGAACACAAGTAGGATCGGAACTGCTATCAGCCACCCTGTTTAGTCCATCTGTGATCCATTTTTGGACATTTTGTTGCACATTGAAGTTATCAGACGTTGGATTGAGGTTCAGCGGGATGCTTGTAATTTTTGTATAGTTGCCAAAATTATTAGAAAACTCATCATTGAATGTGTTCTGAGAATCTGAGAAAGGAACATTTAAAAACCCATTATTTGCATTAATTAACTCACATATCCAAATATGTATGTACACAGTTTGAATAGTTAATTAACTTAACTTCAGAGCTCTGATCAGGCGGTCTGGCAAGCAGACCATTACATAATGTATCAATTCAATTTGGTTATGGTACAATCCAGCTAACCACGCCTTTTGTGTGTATAATTATCTTGGGGGTGGGCTTACAACTAATGATGCCGTTTGCCAGCGAGCTGAAGTTGGAGACCTTTGGTTGTGCCTGCATACCAAAACCATATTTAAGGTCTTGGTCTTTTAGCTTCTTCCTGGCATTGTTGAAGTAGTCATCAGAGCAACACTGATCTTGTCCTCTCAGTTGAGGACAGATGGCCGCAACCATTCCGCTTCCTGAAAACTTCGTCAATATATCAGAACGTTTAATATGCTACAAAGTACCTGGTGTGGGGGCCGGTAGAACTCCTGGAGGTGTAGTTGGAGTGGAGGTGCCGGTAGCCGTGGTAGGACTGTCAGACCCGCCGCCACCGCCACTGCCGCTGCTGTTGCCGCCACTCCTGACACTTCTCGTTCTGTCATCAGGCCCACTATTCTCGTCATCGTAGTCATCATAGTCGAGTGAGAGCAGACCGCATTCTGGTTTGGCGAACACCGCGACTGCAAAAAGCAGTGCAAGAGTAAGCAGAATGAGGCTAGTCGGAGCCATTTCTAGCGAGTAGTAGATCACACGTTACTAGTATGTTTCGTTATATCTCTCCCTATTTATAGCCATAAGTGTAATTATCGCAGGGCACCGCGTTCACAGCGATATATATATTCAACTGACGCGGTCAGCATATCTCTCTTGGGAACTATACTCGTAAGGCCCTTACAAGGAGACACCAGTGTATACGTTCTCACCAAGCAGAACTGCTATATATTCTGTGCGTCGCCATGCCCACCAAATGAATCACGCATGGTCACAATCCATGCAAAATTATAACAGTTGGAAGTGCAATAATGTGAACAGGTCAGAGGTCAATAAGTGTACTGCACACTCAACTTTTTAAAACCTTGAAACAGCTAGAACCGTTATACACAGAAAAAAAAAAAACGCGTCGAATCTCTGTAAAATCAGCGATTGATTTACCAACACATTCTGATACACATGCACTGCCTACATTCTGTTACATGACTGTAGAGGGATGTAGAGGCAAATCACTTGTGTGTAAAATCAGTTCTTGATTTGTGGTCCCTTTTATTGCTGTTGTTAAACTACCCGTGCGCCTGGTGCAAAAATGACGATGGAACTATATGGACCTCTGGATGGTGGTGGAATAAATACAAAACGCTTTAGGGCAAGCTCTTCCAGGCACTGAAGCGTTACTTTATTAATGGGGAGGAGGGGGAAATCCTTGCATGAACGCTGACACAACTTAATGCGAACCGTTTCATCATATTTGAGTGCACGATACATTGACGCACCATGTGCGTATGCATGTGCTTAGCTGGAAGCAAAAAAAGGCATATGAAATCGTTCCAATGGTTGATACTAGAATAACAATTGATATATCTTGCTATGTTAAGTGGTAAAAAATAAAGGAACTGGAGCATGTGGGCATGTGGGCATGTGGGCATGTGGGCATGTGGGCATGTGGGCATGCCTAGCTAGCTCTGTTTTAAAAAGTTATAGGGATGATATGGGGGAGGTGCCCTCATACATGTAATTGTTTAGGGAAGAAAGTGTAGATGGCTAGCAGCTGGCTCCAGTGTAGACAGGAAACACTGCAGCCTTTACCTGAAGCACCAGCAGGATAATTGACTTGGTTAATTTAATGTAAAAAAAAAATCACGTACTAGCTGATAGAGTTCATTACGAGATAGATATATATACATGTACATAGCTGCTGTCCATCATATAATTAGTATTATTAATACAATCATCAGAAGGGATGCACTGGCTGTGGTAGCTCCACTGTACACTTGGCCCTGTGGAATGGTAATGGCAGCTGGTGTAACCATGGAGACAGTTGGTGAGCTTAAGAAAGAGTTGACGGGGATACCAAGCATCTGTGCTTGTTGGGTAAGTTGTCCTTCATCAAAGGAACCAGCAGGATTGTTAGCTAGATGGAGAGGACACACATCTCAGTCTAGGAAGTCACTATATAATCGCTCCCTCTGCCTGACTCTCCCCCCCCCCCCCCCCCCCCCCCCCCTCCCCCCGTCATTGCAATACATGCAATTCTTGAAAAGAGTGGGGTTCAGAAAATATACTGTAATTTTCAAAAGTACTCAGTTTATAACATAATTATACCACTGAATACAATACATACCTTGACCAGAAATGCTATCCACTGGAAATCCTGATACATCACTGGCTAGTTCGATTTCTCCATTCCAACAGTTTGACTTCGAAGTTTTCTTGGTACAAAAAAAAGGTCCACTTTCATCTGTATAGATCACAAGAAGTCACATCATCAATAAACCTGCATTCAACATGCATGCAGTCAGAATTATGCATGTATATGGTTGATGGTCTATTGGTAGTGGTGACCGTAAAGAGGTAACATAACGTACTGTATGTTAGCAGACCAGAGTTGAGAAGATTTTGTGCTTGTTTCAAAAACCCAACTCCAACTCCATGAGGTCTGATCTTCACATTCAGTTCTCCAACACTGATGTTACAGCCAGTCATCAAACCATCAATCTACATGTAAGAAACGAGAATCATCAACTTTCATAGCATAGTAATTTCTCCCTCACCACTTCTCCTATCTTAATGCACACCATTTCTCTTACTAATATGCACCAATTCTCTTACCAATGCCTGTCTGATAATGTTCTGCTGTGCAAACATATCAGTGAGGGTAGCATTGAGAAACAGGACTAGTTGTGTGGTCACATTCCACAGGATATTGAACTGTGGGTTGAGGGCGGCCACGTAAGGAGCAAAGCATCCCTTGGCAGCTGCTCCACACACGTTACCACACAGCTTGGGGATAGCCTTTTGACATTTCCCACACGTAAGCTTCAGCAGAACTTTGGCACACTGGTCGGTGGGCGGGACCATATCTGCTAGTTGGTCAGTGATATTCACAAGGTACTGATCAATGAAGTAAAAGAGTGTACTGGCATTGCGGACAGAGGCTATGTCTTTTGCAAACGCATCCAGAGCCGCTTTATTGGCGCGAATTGTAAGCTGGCTTTGTTGTTCCACGCATGTCTTGTTTATAGCGTCATTTGAATTTTTGATGGATCTAATTAGCCCGCCCAGTGTCTGCAGCACAGTTGAGGCTGGGTCGAACCTGTCAGTGGTCGGGCTCGTATTCAAGGTAGTGGCGTTTGGTGTGACCTGGTTAGCAAAATTAGCTGAAATATCCGTATTCAACGTGTTCGCGTAGTCTATATATGGGAAGAAAGGCACCTTACTAATTACATGCACTATTATTTTTATTTATCATATTATACATTACATACGTACAAATACTAGCTAGAATTGGAAGCTGACGTGCGCAAAAAGGTATGACGTGGCTTACAATCGTAGACGTCCTTCGCAAGTAAATGGAAGAGGCCGATTTTGGGTTGCGCCTCCAATCCAAGCCCCTTCTTAAGGACTTGGTTCCTTAGCTTGCTTTTGGCATTGTTAAAGTAGTCAGCCGAACAGCACTGCTCTTGTCCTCTCAGCATGGGGCACACGTTGACAACAGTTGCATCTCCTGCAGAATTATGCGCGGTTTAACACATGCATGCGCATTGCCACAGCGTACTTCAACCGTTTGACCCTTGACGTAACACTATATATATATGCAGAACAATATTTGGGATCGTGGCAGCGTAAAGGGACCTAGCGCATATTTTTTCAAGTTTCATTTCCTAAGAGACACCTATGTCCTCTATAACTTCTTTCTTACGCACTGAAAATTAGTCTGCCGGCGTACATTTTCTTTTAAGTACCTTCCAGGAAAATTTTTATAATATGCGCTAAGTCCCTTTTCGCTGCCACGACCCCATTTGTATGGCAGAATACCTACAGTACCTGGAAGAGGAGATGCAAGAATTCCTGTAGGTGGAGTGGCAGTGGGCGTATCGTCGTAGTCGTCATCAAAGCTGAGCTTTGAGCAGTCCAGTTTTTGTGAAAAGGAGACCGCAAAAAGCAGAGACAAAGTTAAAAGGAACGCACACTTTCCGGACATACTAGTAGCTACGCCGATTTCTTTAAATCAAACAAAGTGGAGCTTCTCAGGCTAGGGTGTCGGTATTTTATATAAAGAAATCATAATGGGAATATGCAATGCATGCATATCAAGAAGGCAACTCTATGCCCCTATAAGTATGAAACGTTTTCATGGTCTTCCAAAGAAGGTGACACTGCGCGCGACACCTACCGGAAAAGCCGGCTGCTGCGTAAGCCATGCATGACGCAAGGTGATCTTACTTCTGATATCAGTTTGGTATTGAGCTTTAGTCAAGTTTAGTGCGGGTAGAGATCAGCTCAGCATAAGTTTGTTTTGTCGCATGTCATAGATGATAGGCAGTGCATATGACACGATTGATATAGGCTGTGCGTATATGATACTGTTGATAGGCAGTGTATATATGATACTGTTGATAGGCAGTGCATATATGGCACTGTTGATAGGCAGTGTGTATATGATACTGTTGATAGGCAGTGTATATGACAGCATATTGTATAGTGGAGCATTCCTCGACACGGTTTTAGGGTTAGGGTTAACACTGACCTAAAAAAAAAATGCAACAAAAGCTTCTAGACTCTTGAAAATTGCTGCTACTGCATGCGTTCTTCTCAGATATTACATCTTCCTTTTTTTTTTACGTGCCCCCGGCGGGGTCCCCTCATTTTTATTTAAGTCAAAGTATACGTATCTCCTTAGGAGAGCTAACCCGATTTAAACCAAGCTACAATCGATATAACATCTCTCTAGATTACTGGTCGTCGGAAAAGGCTGTAAAGCTCTCTTCGTTTTCTGACACAGAAGATTGCTCAGGCAGCGTTCGTTAAAAGTGGAGACGATAGTGGAAGGGTCTGATTTAGCAAATCTGCCTTCGATCCTCCACAACCTTAAATGCGGACATCAACCGCGAATCAATACGGGGTACATTGTATCTCCACTACGGTGGCCCGGTAGGTCGCTCACTAAGACAGTTGCACCGCGCACAAATTGATGTTTGCACCGCGCACTAGTCGAGGTTTGCACCGCGCACAAATTGATGTTTGCACCGCTCACAAATTGAGGTTTGCACCGCGCACTAGTCGAGGTTTGCACCGCGCATTATTGAGGTTTGCACCCTGCACTAGGGATGCTACTAATAAGCGGAACGGAACGGAACTATTGCGGAACGTTCCGTTCCGTTCCGCATACTAAAATGCGGAACGACTATGCAGTTTTTTAAAACCTAATCCAACAACTCAGTATAGCATGCATGTGTGTCACATTGCTAATCTGAGGAACAGTATGATCATGTGTAGCACATAATTGTGGAGAATTTCATTGCATCATGTGTATCACATTGCTAATCTGAAGAACAGTATGATCATGGCATACATGTGTGTCACGTTGCTAATCTGTGGAACAGTATGATCATGGCATACATGTGTATTATGGAACGCCAAATGAGTCATAAATGTGTGATAAATTTATCGACAGCTTTTGATCATCGATCGACAGCTTTTGATCATCGATCGACAGCTTTCGACCATCGACAACTTTTGACCATCGACAGCTTTTGACCATCGATCGACAGCTTTTGACCATCGATGATAGGTGGATCGATGATCGATGCATCGATGATCGATGCATCGATGATCGATGCATCGACTATCGATGCATCGAGTATCGATGGCTGATTGATCGATGGCGATCGATCAATCACACATCGATCGGCAGCTTTTGACAATCGACAGCTTTTGATCATCGATCGATCATTATGGGATGTGATTTGTATTCTAATTCAACGCAAGAATTACATATAGTGTGGGCGAAGAACAGCATAGGCGTATCCCGATTATTCTCTATACGTGTACTGTAGGCTGCCGTACTTTAAAGGTTTGGCTGAAACCAGGGTGCACTTGCCACATTTGGAGACGTCGACGTCGATGGCTGCTATGCTGCAATATATGATCCGAATAATGAAAATGAAACAGCTGGTTGGTCAACAATTTACACCATTCAAAGCCTTTATGGTTCAACAATCCGTACACCACTTTTTTTTTTCTTCAGAAATGGTGGATGGTATGCATATAGAGTGTCAGTATGTAGGGGGCCAACCTTTTTGTGTTAATTAATTCATTTGCATAGCCATTACAGCAATCGTATAGCGACAGGTTTTCTAAAAGCATCGACGGATCTCGTTTATCGAATTGAAGGTACTTTGCATTTGCATGTCTGATCTGTACGTATACGTATGTGTCGTTGGAGAAATTATTATATGCATGGTGGCGTGAGAAGTATGTAATGTATTTATGTAGATCAAAATTGGCGCCCGATGCAATTAGCGTGTAAGCAGATCCGTCGATGCTTTTAGAAAACCTGTCGCTATACGATTGCTGTAATGGCTATGCAAATGAATTAATTAACACAAAAAGGTTGGCCCCCTACATACTGACACTCTATATGCATACCATCCACCATTTCTGAAGAAAAAAAAAAGTGGTGTACGGATTGTTGAACCATAATGGCTTTGAATGGTGTAAATTGTTGACCAACCAGCTGTTTCATTTTCATTATTCGGATCATATATTGCAGCATAGCAGCCATCGACGTCGACGTCTCCAAATGTGGCAAGTGCACCCTGGTTTCAGCCAAACCTTTAAAGTACGGCAGCCTACAGTACACGTATAGAGAATAATCGGGATACGCCTATGCTGTTCTTCGCCCACACTATATGTAATTCTTGCGTTGAATTAGGGGGCTTGTCCAAACTATATTTGGAAAAATTAGCGTCATTGTGACATTAGGGGGGGGGGGGGGGAGGCTGTGACGTTAAGAAAAATTTTATTGTCCGCAAGTATTGTTTTATAATACGGAACATCTAGTTAGCTGCAGCGTTGACTCCAGTTGCAGCAGTTACGTCTATTCAGACTACACTGCACACTGAGTAATATTTCATGCTACTAATCTAACAAAAACGCTATGACGCTAAGAGGGGGGGGGGTTAATATGTTAACGTCACAATGACGCTAATTTTTCCAAACATAGTTTGGACAAGCCCCCTTAGAATACAAATCACATCCCATAATGATCGATCGATGATCAAAAGCTGTCGATTGTCAAAAGCTGTCGATCGATGTGTGATTGATCGATCGCCATCGATCAATCAGCCATCGATACTCGATGCATCGATAGTCGATGCATCGATAGTCGATGCATCGATCATCGATGCATCGATCATCGATCCGCCTATCATCGATGGTCAAAAGCTGTCGATCGATGATCAAAAGCTGTCGATTGTCAAAAGCTGTCGATCGATGTGTGATTGATCGATCGCCATCGATCAATCAGCCATCGATACTCGATGCATCGATAGTCGATGCATCGTGCATCGATGCATCGATCATCGATGCATCGATCATCGATCCACCTATCATCGATGGTCAAAAGCTGTCGATCGATGGTCAAAAGCTGTCGATGGTCAAAAGTTGTCGATGGTCGAAAGCTGTCGATCGATGATCAAAAGCTGTCGATCGATGATCAAAAGCTGTCGATAAATTTATCACACATTTATGACTCATTTGGCGTTCCATAGTGTATCACATTGCTAATCTGAGAAACAGTATCACAGTGGTGCCCTCTTGCTAATCTGAGGAACAGTATGATCATGGCATACATGTGTATCACATTGCTAATCTGAGGAACTGTATGATCATGGCATACATGTGGGTCACATTGCTAATCGGAGGAACAGTATCACAGTGGTGCCCTCTTGCTAATCTGAGGAACAGTATGATCATGGCATACATGTGTGTCACGTTGCTAATCTGTGGAACAGTATGATCATGGCATACATATCACACTGAGGAACAGTATGATCATGACATTCATGCGTGTCATGTTGCTAATCCGAGGAACTGTATCACAGTGGTGCCCTCTTGCTAATCTGAGGAACAGTATCATCATGGCATACATGTGTGTCACTTTGCTAATCCGAGGAACTGTGGTGCCCTCTTGCTAATCTGAGGAACAGTATGATCATGGCATACATGTGTGTCACGTTGCTAATCTGAGGAACAGTATGATCATGGCATACATGTGTATCACATTACTAATCCGAGGAAATGTATCACAGTGGTGCCCTCTTGCTAATGTGAGAAACAGTATGATCATGGCATACATGTGTGTCACATAGCTAGTCTGAGGAACAGTATCACAGTGGTGCCCTCTTACTAATCTGAGGAACAGTATGATCATGGCATACATGTGTATCACATTGCTATTTGGAGGAACTATATCACAGTGGTGCCCTCTTGCTAATCTGAGGAACAGTGTGATCCTGCGAGAACAAAAATACAATCTTTGCATTTAATCCATTAAACATGTTTCAGATATTACGTAGTTAACTTGCACTCATACTTTCACAAACCCATGCAGTATGTTGTTTTAAAATTGTTCTTCTTTATTTACTACCCACAAGATGTTTCAGTAGACCAAACTCTCACTTACTACAGTCCTACTCACTCACTGCCACCAACATATGCAGAAGGTATAATGTATAAATATGTGTCAGCATGACACGTTATAAACTTTCCTGCTGCTTAGGTGTTCCAGCAGAAAATAACAGCCCTCTACACTCAACACCCCCAACAGCTGCACCAGGTATGCCAATTGTCCCTATTGCACAAGTATATACTGTACCATTCCTACACAAACAGTAATTGAGCGTTTCATTTTTCGCCGGTACTGGTCCACACCCCTCTTGTAAATTCTCGTTCCAGCTGGGCCTAGTTTAGGTTCAGTGTAAAGGGGATAAGTACATTGGCTTCACTTAGGGTTAGAGAATGGGGGGCGTTATAGTTGGGGTGTGCCATGTTAGGATAGGTGAGTGAAGCCAATGTACTTATCCCCTTTACACTGAACCTAAACTAGGCCCAGCTGGAACGAGAATTTACAAGAGGGGTGTGGACCAGTACCGGCGAAAAATGAAACGCTCATTACTGTAAGTGTTCATTACTGTTTGTGTTAGAGATAAACTTCACGGTAAAATAGCATTTGCTTTCGTGCTACAACATTCCGCGGAATGATGAATATCTGATTAGTACCAGTGTTGATTAGTGTTGATTGATATACCAATGAATATTAAGTAGGTTGGGGCATATTAAGTATGTGGGGGGGTAAACTGAAGTACAACCCTAGATGGAGTTTAGGTATGTCACAGTCATAAAAGGATCTGTAATTCGCACAGCCGTGCATGCCACCGCGTATCTAGTAAGACTGCTCTGTTTTGAGTGGGATAATTATGACGACACAGTATATAACGATGTGACGACACAAGGATTGATCCACATGCAGAACAAAAGACCGTAGCGGTACACAGCCAAAAACTTTGATCTGTTATGGGACTGAATCATACCTGATACGGAATGATATCATATCTGACGCAAATGTGATAACATAATATGTTACATATATGATCAGCAGTGATTTGGTACGGAATGATACATCATTATGTACCAAATAAAGCATCATTCTGTATCAGAGGAGATACTAATCTGATACATGTATGTATCATATGTGATTATTTTTCTTTTACAGTTATGAAATTAATACTAATAATAGTTATATCAAACACAAAACACATTGTATAAATTCTGTTTGTCCAATCATGAGAGAGGACCAGTCCATCAGAGACATCACCTCTCTTTCCATGGATTCAGCTGAAGAACCCTCTTGTACCACGCAACTAGTAGAGCATTCACGAACCACCGAGACAGAACTCTGAATGCTGTGACATGAGGTGGTAAAGATTCTTTTGCTTAGTTCAAGGAGAGGACAGTCATATTCGTTGAGCATGGTGTGTCCCCCAGGTGTCTGCAATGGATCGAACCCCTGAACTAAGCAAGGACAGTGCCAGTCCGATGTACTCTGTACTGCAAGCAGAATTCCATATTGTATCTACAGAGCAAAATACAAATAACTTAAAATAATGTGGGATGTATACTGTACCTGAAAGCTCTGAGTTACTAGCTGAATGTAGTCACCATAATTCACGAGAGACGAGTCCTGTGATACTATTGCACGATAACCTACAACTTCTTCCGTAGCAGCAGTTCCAGTAAATGCAACCGTGAACCCTTGCAGATTCTCAATGGTGGCATTACAATTGCCTTCACATGAAAAAGGTAATGACTGCAAACTATGTCACTGGTGCCATGCCTGAGATTTGATTTAGAAAATGGAAACCCCATGTACCACTCACCTTTCTGGGTGATCCGGGCTGATATATGCCTTTATTCTCTTGGAGCTCTTTAATTGGAATCCCACACATTATGTGACTCACGTACTTGCATGAAAAGGGTTCTTGAAGTACATCTCACAAACTGCAGTAATAAAGGGCAATGTTTAACATGTACACAAAAAAACTGTTGGGCACCTTTGTTTGTGATCGGGAAAGATACCCTTGTGGCAAATGTATTGCAGTTGTTGCAAGATTGAAAAACGGTTAGCTATGTCACGGCTTGGTGCACGCCGATCTGCAAAAATATTGTATGCTCGAATGTTAGAGTTGAAAGACTCAAATATGGAAACAATGTATGTAAACTATGAGACGATAATATTTCACTGGCTCACCACTCAGCACTGAAAGCAGATGATGGTCCTAATTCCTTCATACACTGAACGAGATGAAGGATCAGATGTGTCTTCGGCTTTTGAAGCAGGGAAGGCATATGCTGCTTAACTGCGTCTACAAACCCTTGACACACACCCTGCCACTTAGTTGCCTTGCTTGCATCAAAGAATTCACAGTGTGCTATCTGAAATAACTGCCCAGATATGAGAATCTCTCAATGTGAAAAACAGACTAGCATACCTTCAGCCACACTGCTGCCTGTCCTTCATTCAAGTATGGCCTCAAGATGAAAATGACCATCTGTGCCCAAGCTTTAAAGTCTCATCCCAAAAAAGATTGGAAGTACTGGCACACATTTCACCCTGAAACCTGATGTGTTAAAAGCCCTGACTCTTGCAAGGATCTCCCGTTTCTGCCATGGTCTGAGAGTGGGCACACACACGCACGTTATACAAAAACATGTACATATACAACCATTCATACTGCAGAACCTAAGCCCAGCTAGATGGGCGCACCCTAAGTCGGCTGATCCGCTAACAAATCCAGCTATAGACCTGGATGTATTGCGTTTCCCCGTTTTATGGATGAGCGATGAGACCATACATCCAGGTCTGGCAGGATTTGTTAGCGGATCAGTCGACTGTTCCCCGGTCTAGCTGGGCTTAGTTTAGGGTACGCCCATCTAGCTGGGCTTAGGTTCAGGGTTGTATATGTATATATATATACATGTATATGTTGTATCAGGGGGGGGGGGGGGGGGGGGGGGGGGGGGGGGGTAAATTCCGCACTTACTTCATTGTCAGTAAGGCTTTAACGGATCGGATCCGATTTCGGATATCCTATCCGAATGGCCAACGGATCGGATTCAGATTCGTTACATTTATCATTCAGATTGATGTTCCAAAGTCGTATCAGATTCGGATTATAGCCCGCCCAATCCGATCGGATGCTAACACGTATATCTGATTATCCGATGGTCTGGGACCGAGGGAAAGCAGCCATTTTTTCCTTCCAGATTGCGTGCGTTTGTAATTTTGAAAGGCGGTTGACAGTATGTGAAATAAACGTAGGCTTTTATTTCTTCTCATTTTTGTACTTAATGCTTTTGCTCTTTCTATTTTTTGTCACCGCCCTCTTCTAATTTGGGCATTTCCCACTTGCTCGCTTTATGCACATGTACTGAGCATATGGGTGTGTTTTTCTTTTACAAGCATTGGTTCATTTCTCACGTAGGTTCAAGACAAGCTACCAGTACTCGCCTAGGCTTGACTTTTGTTACACGCGCGCGTATTTTGACTAGAGATGGCACCGGTATAGATTTGTCAGAAAGCTACAAGTTAATTAATTTAAAAAATTTATCTTTGAGAAGTAATAGGACTGATCTGGCTTGTGTAAAAACAAGACACTGGATTTGGTAAGACCTCGTGCGACGAAAACTTGCTTGTTCAATTTAGCAGAACGGTTTTTATTGCATGCGCTTGATCAAAAAACGGTTAACCGCGCCCAATGAGCCAATTCTACATAGGACCCACTACCTGGGTTCAGATATTCAGATATCCGATGGCCGTTATTTTCAGATTCAGATAATGTACCCAGGATCCGTTCGGTAATCAGATCAGATTCAGATACACGCCTTAACTAAACAGATCAGATCAGATTGTAATTCCAAATCTGATCTGATCTGATCTGTTAAAGCCTTAATTGTCAGCAGTAGGCTGGGTGTAATTGGCCATTGACTGCCGAATGCGAAGACTCTCAACAAACAATATATGAGATCGCGATCGGCTCCACTAGCGATGTGCTGCCGCTACTTGGATGGGTAATCAAAACCCTCTTTACAAGGTACACAGTAAGAACCTATATAATCGAGCGGCGTACACATAGTTTTATAGTAACATGCATGTACTTACGTTTTGTGGCCATTGATATCTTTTTGCGGTCGGTGCATTAATTAGATTTACAGCACATGTTTTTTGCTGCAACGCTGCAATTGCGCGCGATGTCGAATACGTACACCACAATCTCAGCCACAACGGCATTCTTAGGGTCCAGGACACCAACCACCCTCTATTTGCTCCTGCATTTAACCCCATTTCTGACTGGAACATAATTTATCAATTTCACTTTGTATCCCATCATATGATCATTCTATTTATATCTATACTGCTGATTTGGTTGTTGTGAAATGTGCTATAAAAAAAGATACATTGTTACATTTATGTAAATGGTCTGATACATATTGTTACTCTTTCTGGTACATATTGTAACTCTTTTCTGTTACATAATGTTGTTTTGGAACAGATTGTAGGTAACATACCGAGTCAGAATATTCCATCATTATGTACCAAAACTGACATTTCATCTGACATGTAACAATACAGTACCATATGATAGCCTCCTTGGTACAGATCTGATAGTTAATCATGTCCGTTACATAAATGTACGCTTTTGGCTGTGTAGATGTAAGGGGGCGTCTCCAAACTATTTTGGAGGAGATAACGTCATTGTGACGTTTCATTATACTTCCCCCCCCCCCCCCCCCCCCCTCATAACGTCATTGATATCGAAGGTTGTGTGAGTCCGGACGCCATCTCTTTTGGTCAGTACATCGGAAAACGTCACGAGCCTGAACCCCCCAACGTCAAAATGACGTTAACTTTAATACGCCCCCTAATCCCATCCACAACTGTTGGATTGCGCCTGGGTACGAGGCTAATGATGGTGCTTGGCCTCATTCTCTTTGATTCAGTGGTTTCGTGGTTGACCCGTCAGCTCTAAATACGCACACCACTTCAAATCTGTCCCTCATGGTGAGTTCACAGCATGTCGGTAAACATTTATCAAAATGCAGCTTTCGTATCTATTTTTCACTTGACCAACCCTTCCTAAGCTTAACTACGCATCGTTAGCTTAGTATGTTCGCCTGCGCTACAGTCCGCTAGTTTGGGGGTTCTCATAGAACTGACTGTATCGAGGGTAGACTGTACACGTATATCACTAGTGGTATGTTGTACCGGTCTGTTGTATTAATGTTATATTACCACTGCAACAGAAGCGTGCCAAGGGGATCAAGGTGCACGAGTTATTACACACTAGTCCATGAAATGAGTTATTTAAAAAGGGCACACCCATTACCATACAGGGTGGTCACACGTGACTACATCGATATATGCTATCATGACATACAAGGAGAAGAACTAATTGTTAATCCAAAACAAAAAAGATGCCTCAGTCTACCGGAAAGAATACTTGACGTAGGGAGTATCCATGTCCTCCTCCTTACTGTTCGTAGAACATATCTCCAGAACAAGATTGCGGACATGCGATTGGATCCTCTTCTTTCCAGCTTGATTAACCACTTCTGAAAGTCTGTATTTGCATGCAGTGAGATAAAACAAATTCATGACATCACCTTAATCAAAATCCAGCTAGCAACTTACGGCATCTTCATCCTCTGCTGGACCTTGTCAGCTTGCATGAAGAAGGAGTAAATGATGGCCACATCATGAGATAGCATGCTGATTTCCAGACCATGTTGGGTCTGGTGGGTGGGAGAAGCAGATGGGGGTAGGCCATAAATACACATGAATGTATAACACTATCACTTTGGGTGGTCTTATTATATAATGCTACACATTCTGTGCCATGTTTGATTGTACAGTACTGTTATATTGCCATTTGACGTAAAAAAGGGAGGTTTACCAGGGTGAATACACGCCCTATCCTTTGCTTACAGGGTGAAATATCTTAACTATGTGCCATCATGTGTCAGTTTGCATGGTATTGTATGGGAGCATAGTCCATTATCTTCTCATTACAAGACTTCTAAATGCCACATGCAGATGACCAGTACAGAATTCTTCATACCTTGAAGTACGCAATGAACTCTTCCAGAGTCATCTCTTTTCCATCAGGCTTGATGCCCTTCACATCAAATCTGTCCCACAGTGTCCATTCCACGTCATTATACTGATGGGGTGTAGACTCGATATAGTCACACACATACAACCACACACACACAACTAACTTTGTTCTTTGGTGCAGCAATGGGCTCTGAAAGCCAAACATCGGTAGCGCAAGGTTCAGGAAAGCATTCTTGTAACTTCCTAGCTTCTTGTGACCTTGTATGACCTTAG
>OY811981.1:8710463-8775070 GCA_963681505.1 Eunapius fragilis | reverse complement strand
CTGTAGAATCCCTCAGAGAACTCCTGAAGTCACTTCCTGAAAGCGCACCACTACCTACACCATCCGACCCTTCAGATGTCGAGGAGTGGAAGAAACAGCCAACTGCCATAGAACAACTGAGGCAGTTTCTGATGACATACCATTAACTCCCTCCTCCCCCTGCCATTACTCTTTATAATGATGAACCAATAATAATGCAATTGTACATGTGAGTATAACCAAACCATTCACCAGTTGTTGCATGCACTAGCGACAGTTCAGAAAGGGGAAAAAAAGAAAACCTGTTCAAATTTGCTCTGTAACTCTTATTGGGCAACAGTAGGCTTGGCCACTTGAAACAGTCGAATGCTTGTGTCATACCATATAGGAGGATCGTAGTTCCTATGCAAACACCAACATGAACAAACATGTGCACACAACACACACACACATAACGCAAGTTCAGTACCTGACGTAGAGCACACCCCAGATGTAACTATGGAACCATTTCTCTGTGTTCTCACTTGTCTGTATCACAGGAGCAGAATGTAGCATTCAAGGGGTTAAAAGCTCTGACAGGGGTACAGAGTACCTGGTATTTCCTGATGAGTATAGGGTGTGGTACTGGTAAGAGGCCCACCAGGGTACCATTCTTCAGGTACTCCAAGATCTCTTGGTCTGTCTTGATGTCACTGGAGAGAAAGACAAACAAAGTACTTTGTGCTTTGAATGTGGGTTATAAGTTGTGTCCTGCAGCAGGCTTATCAAAATACCATGCAATGCAAATCTTATGATGTTTGAAAAAACGAACTATGTGTAGAGTCAAAGTGAGAAGGAACAAGGAGTGTGGGGAGACAGGGGAGTGTGGGGGGACAGGGGAGTGTGGGGGACAGGGAGTGTGGGGAGACAGGGGAGTGTGGGGAGACAGGGGAGTGTGGGGAGACAGGGGAGTGTGGGGAGACAGGGGAGTGTGGGGAGACAGGGGAGTGTGGGGAGTGTGGGGAGTGTGAGGAGACAGGGGAGTGTGGGGAGACAGGGGAGTGTGGGGAGACAAGGGAGTGTGGGGAGACAGGGGAGTGTGGGGAGACAGGGGAGTGTGGGGAGACAGGGGAGTGTGGGGAGACAGGGGAGTGTGGGGAGACAGGGGAGTGTGGGGAGACAGGGGAGTGTGGGGAGACAGGGGAGTGTGGGGAGACAGGGGAGTGTGAGGAGACAGGGGAGTGTGGGGAGACAGGGGAGTGTGGGGAGACAGGGGAGTGTGGGGAGACAGGGAGTGTGGGGAGACAGGGGAGTGTGGGGAGACAGAGGAGTGTGAGGAGGAGACAGAGTCCTGTATAGGGGTGGTTGTTTACTTTTCAGCACATAGTTTTTCAACTTGTGGAACAAGAACCTGAAGGACTCTTATAATGGTGTGAAGTGGTAGTTTCTGTTTCCAGGAACGAACCTACAGAAGGGGAGGAAACCATATAAACAAGAATAAATTAATACAATACATGCACACACAATACATGCACATGCACACACACACATACATGTACGCACATGCACATATATGCACACACACAATACATGCACACACATACATGCACACATGCACACACATATACATGCAAACACGCACAAACAGATGCACACATTGGAGTAGACGAAGTATTGATACCAGTACTAAAATCATACCAATAACCCTACACCAATAACTTTGTACCCATAACCCCATACCATACTAACCCACTCAGGAGTTGGCTTGAAGTCTGGTGTAGCTACAGGTTCCACAAGTGACTGGGTGCTGCGGGCAACGTCTCTATTCAGCGGCATCAAGTCCCTTGACAGTGGAGACTTGTTAGTCTTCCCCTTGCCTTTCATGGGACGTGCGTCATATGCGGAAGCATAGGACTGGGCACCCACTGGTAAACCTCTTGGTTGTACTTGAGAGCCAGCAGTGGCTGGAGGCATGGTCTGTGGAGGCGTGGTCTGTGGAGGCGTGGTCTGTGGGGTGGCCTCTAACCGTGGCACCACCTGCTCATTTTCAGACGGAGAGGTGGGAGAGGTGGGGGAGGTGGGTGTGTCCTCGTGCTGCGTGGGAGATGTGGGCGTGTCTCCACCATCCTGATGATGCTCCACCTCCACCTCCACCATCTGCACACGACCAGCGGGCTCAATGTCTGGCATTTGAACGTGGCTTCCTCCCTCGTTTGGCTGCTGTCCCGCTGCATCATGGGTGGGCTCCCTTTGGGATGGGTGCGCTTGGTCATCTCTGCTCGTGGAAGCGTTTTCACTTTCAGCTTGGCGGCCATCTCCCGACTGATTTGTATCAGCTGATAGGTACGGTCCCCCGTACATACATGGAAGAGAAGGTTGAACAATAAACTCCCAATACGCCATACAAGTAAGTTGGGCATCATCGGTACAATGGATTTACCACCACCAGTACAAGCAGGACATGGATGACATATGTGTACCAAAAAGACTTTACCGGGAGGGTTTTCAGCAGGCCTGGGTGGTAAGGTAAGCTGGTATGAGTCCTCAGGCAAGTTAGAAAGCTGGATAGAGGGGACAGAGATGGATACTAGCAGTGCCAGTTGGCTGAATTACCTGATAAAAGACTTCCTTAGACCTGAGAAGTGAGTAGATTAAGTTGGTGTTTCCTGTAACGGGTGTACACATTTAATTATAACAGACTGCAATTAAATTACTGTTTCCTACCATCAAACTGATATTGGACTATGTTGTTGAATATTTCCAGCAGGTAGAAAACTAAAAAATGATTGGTTGGTTTGGCAAATAGAAACCAGGTAGTTGAAAAGGACTTTGTAGTAGAGGGTAGGGAGGAGGAAGAGAAGGAGGGCAGGGAGGAGGAGGAGGAGGAGGAAGAGAGGGAGGACAGGGAGGGGGAGGAGGAGGAAGAGAGGGAGGAAGGGAGGAGGAGGAGAGGGAGGGCAGGGAGGGGGAGGAGGAGGAAGAGAGGGAGGAAGGGAGGAGGAGGATAGGGAGGGCAGGGAGGAGGAAGAGAGGGAGGGCAGAGAGGGGGAGGAGGAGGAAGAGAGGGAGGAAGGGAGGAGGAGGAGAGGGAGGGCAGGGAAGAGAAGTAAGAGAGGAGGGCAGGAGGAGGAGGAAGAGAGGGAGGGCAGGGAGGAGGAGGAGGAAGAGAGGGAGGGCAGGGAGGAGGAGAGGGAGGAAGAGAGGGAGGGGGAGGAGGAGGAGGAGGAGGAGGAAGAGAGGGAGGAAGAGAGGGAGGAGGAGGAGGAGAGGGAGGAAGAGAGGGAGGAAGAGAGGGAGGAGGAGGAAGAGAGGGAGGGCAGGGGGGAAGAGAGAGAGGAGAATAAATAGTAGGATAATCATGACACATCACAGGTGACGCAACCCCCTCAGGTCATACCCCCTCGGGTCATACCTCTAGGAGGTGCATAAGACGAGCACACGTGACCATGGAGAGCGACTTCAGATATGGAGACACTGCACACAAAATAGAGACATCATGTTTACAGAGCTGGTCCCTTCATCATCAAAACTCACCATTGACCATAATTGTAAGCAGGCTGTCATACAAGGGCTGTAACCTTGGCAACCCACTAGTGATAACTTTATGGAACACCTGACACAATAAGAAGCAGAGGGTAACAAACAGGCCAGCAGTCTCAAAGGTCACCCAGGTCATCACAAAGGTCACCCAGGTCATCACAAACCAGAAAGAGGAGGTCGGCGTGTGTGCCTGTGAACTTGGGCAGGTCAGGGATAGTGACACGCTGCAAGAAAGGTTTGTTCAGTCTGACTCCAAAGTTCCTCTCTCCACTTAGCAGCAGGAAAATGAACACGCCCACATGAAGCATCCCCACCATTGCTAAAGGGAGGAAGAGAGGGAGGGAGGGTGGGAGGAGAAGGAAGATGATACAGTGGACAGGTGAAACTGATGGTTCTCTTACAATATCTACACTGTTTATGCCTAGCATGTTTGCACACAGGAAAAAGCCAACCTAAAAACTAACTAGCCATGTCATCACAGTTGATGGTATCCTCCCCCTCCCTTCCAAGGACCTTTCACCCCCAGGTGCAACGTCATAGCTAGTGACCATCCAATTACCACATAGTGGCTACTGGCTATTCAGTGTGAAACAGTAGTGTGTGTGTGTGTGTGTGTGTGTGTGTGTGTGTGTGTGTGTGTGTGTGTGTGTGTGTGTGTGTGCATGCGTGTGCATGTGCCACCTAGACACACCCACCTGGATTAGCACGACTTTCCATGATGTTGATTAGCACAGGAACCACAAGGTCAAAGAGGGCGGGGCTACGAAGGAGGTGTATCATGAACCTCTGCCATTTATGGAAGGGGAGAAGCTATGACATCATGAGAGTCAACGAGAGCATGGGAGCAGACCTTGTTCAGTTCACACATCTTCCAGAGGACAATGTAGAGCTCTTGCGTGAAGAAGACCTTCTTGATGGAATAAGGTAAGTATGTCTATTGGGGGTGGGGGGGGGATCAGGTGAGCTGTCACATGACATGTCTGGTGACTAACATGGCGGACAGGGTTATAAATCAGTGTTATCATCCCTTTGGCAACGAACTCCAGATCCTAAACAGGAAGTGCAAAGAAGTGCAAAGGAAGTGCAAAGGAAGTGCAAAGGGTGAAGGTTAGTTGAGAGCTCTCCAATTTATTTTAACTGAATTAATTGAATTGAGAAAGAAGATAGGAGCAAAGGGAGGAAAGGGGAGGAACAAAGGGAGGAAGGGAAGAGGAGGGAGGAAGGGAAGAGGAGGGAGGAAGGGAAGAGGAGGGAGGAAGGGAAGAGGAGGGAGGAAGGGAAGAGGAGGGAGGAAGGGAAAAGGAAGGGGAGGAAGAGGAGGAGCAAAGGGAGGAAGGGAAGGAGTAGAGAGGGAAGGGGGAGGGTATAGGGGAGGAATAGAGGGAGGAAGGGAAGATGTAGAGAGGTTGAGGAGCAGAGGGAAGGGGAGGAGTATGAGGGAAGAGAAGGAAGGAGGGAAGAGAAGGAAGGAGTGAAGAGGTTAATAGGGGGAGGTAACGGCAAGAAGAGGGGACAGGGAGAATGACAGCTCTGTCATCCTACCTCATTCTGGTGAAGCCTGGAGACATAACCACAAAAGAGGTTCCCAGCACCTGGTTCAGGCTGCTGTGCTTGCTGTGAAGATGGTTGGAGACGATTAACCTGGTTATGTGGGTAATAATCCAACACAAGGCACAGCAGCTGCACAGATGCCTCTACCAGATCCCCCCGAGGGTCTCCAACCATTGTCCAATAGTACCTGAGATGAGGAGAAGAGGTGGGAGTGTGTGAAGGTGAAATAAGGGTGTGGGGTGAGATAAGGGAGTGTGAGGGTGAGATAAGGGTGAGGTGAGGTGAGGATGAGATAAGGGAGTGTGAGAATGAGATAAGGGAGTGTGAGGGTGAGATAAGGGAGTGTGAGGTGAGGTGAGGGTGAGATAAGGGAGTGTGAGGGTGAGATAAGGGGTGAGGTGAGGTGAGGGTGAGATAAGGGAGTGTGAGGATGAGATAAGGGAGTGTGAGGGTGAGATAAGGGAGTGTGAGGGTGAGATAAGGGAGTGTGAGGGTGAGATAAGGGAGTGTGAGGGTGAGATAAGGGAGTGTGAGGATGAGATAAGGGAGTGTGAAGGTGAGATAAGGGAGTGAGGTTGTGATAAGGGAGTGTGAGGGTGAGATAAGGGAGTGAGGTTGTGATAAGGGAGTATGTGAGATAAGGCATGTGAGGAGATGTGTAAATCACGTCTGGGACATTCACATTGTTGCATGGACAGTTTGTGCAGTAGTCACATTGGAAGTACATCGTTACTCGTATGTCATGTATGATGTAATGATTCTTTTTGCACTCACGGAACACCATATCCAACAGGGTCATAGGTACAAGTCACATTAAGCAGAGAGGTCAAGATTGGGAGAACATGTCTGAAAGTGAGGAGGAAGGGAAGGATGGAGGGGAGGGAGGTGGGGTGGAGGGAGGTGGGGTGGAGGGGAGGGAGGTGGGGTGGAGTGGAGGGGAGGGAGGTGGGGTGGAGGGGAGGGAGGTGGGGTGGAGGGGAGGGAGGTGGGGTGGAGGGGAGGGAGGTGGGGTGGAGGGGAGGGAGGTGGGGTGGAGGGGAGGGAGGTGGGGTGGAGGGGAGGGAGGTGGGTGGAGGGGAGGGAGGTGGGGTGGAGAGAGGGAGGTGGGGTGGAGAGGGAGGTGGGTAGGAGGGGTGGAGGGGTGGAGGGGAGGGAGGTGGGGTGGAGGGGAGGGAGGTGGGGGTGGAGGGAAGGGAGGTGGGGTGGAGGGAAAGGTAGGTTAAAAAGAAATGGAAGAAGAAAAACAGTGTGAGCAGAGGAAGTTACTTTCACAAACAGAAGCCAACCTGTTTTCACTTGAGGTAAAATGCAACATCCAGCGATTAGGTGCTCCAATTTCTGCACCATGTCCCACAAACAAAAAAAGAAGAAGAAACGATTGCAACCCAGTGACCACACCCCTTCTTCCCTCCTCCCCATTACCTTCTGGCTTGTAGTACAAGGTTTCAGAGAAGCAGGTTATAAGCAGCTTGAGGATCTCTGTCCTGTGACTGTCAATGGTCACTGTGCTGCCAGGGGACACAGAGCAACCAATCCCTGCCTCCCTGCAGTCAGGAGACAGACATGGTTAGCAACCAATCCCTGCCTCCCTGCAGTCAGGAGACAGACATGGTTAGCAACCAATCCCTGCCTCCCTGCAGTCAGGAGACAGACATGGTTAGCAACCAATCCCTGCCTCCCTGCAGTCAGGAGACAGACATGGTTAGCAACCAATCCCTGCCTCCCTGCAGTCAGGAGACAGACATGGTTAGCAACCAATCCCTGCCTCCCTGCAGTCAGGAGACAGACATGGTTAGCAACCAATCCCTGCCTCCCTGCAGTCAGGAGACAGACATGGTTAGCAACCAATCCCTGCCTCCCTGCGGTCAGGGTTAACCAATCAGAATGAACCCATAGAG
This sequence comes from Eunapius fragilis, assembly GCA_963681505.1. NCBI lineage: Eukaryota > Metazoa > Porifera > Demospongiae > Spongillida > Spongillidae > Eunapius > Eunapius fragilis. The sequence continues at coordinate 8,768,123 of OY811981.1, read as the reverse complement.
GCTAAACATTCATACCTCTGTATGTAATCTACTCAAGCTCTGAATACAGTTATACTAAAAGGACTACTGTTATATGATGCAGTTTGTATAACCTTAGGCCGGAGATATCGCCCCACGTGTGCTGGGCCTTAGTCTTCTGTTATATAGCATAGATGGTTGTGGAGTATAGAACACAGATGGCTGTGCATAGAGATGGTTACATAGCAAGTACAGATGGTACGTAGCATAGGTGACTTGTCAGATGTTGAAGTACACTGCAACAACTGCCAAGCACACAGCAGCTGGTGTGCACAGTAGCTGGTGTGTACAGTAGCTGGTGTCATTAAAGGTGGTACACACACCATTAAGGGTTGACCTAATACGGTTCTAAGTTCTCCTAGAATTACATTACAGGTAGGGGAGGACAGTGTAAGGGAGGTGACAAGGGAGGTGATCTTGTCATTACAAGGGAGGTGATCTTGTCATTGCAAGGTTGGGTGATCTTGTCATTGCAAGGTTGAGTGATCTTGTTATTGCAAGGTTGGGTGACTTACCAGATGTACTCACAACTGTCTATTGATGATAAGTCATCAGGGTTTTCCTATACACAAGAGGAAAAGAGAAAGATAGGGGGGGAGGGAGAGGGAGGGAGAGAGGGAGGGAGAGGAGAGAGGAAGGGGAGAGAGGGAGGGAGAGAGGGAGGGAGAGAGGGAGGGGAAGAGGGGCAGAGTGAGGGGGAGAGATGGAGGGAGGGGAAGAGGGAGAGAGAGGGAGGGAGAGAGAGGGGAGAGGGAAGGAGAAAGGAGGTAAGAGGGAGAGGAGAGGGAGGGAGAGAAAGGAGGGAGAGAAAGGGAGGGAGAGAGGAAGAGAGTGCGAGGGGGAGAGAAAGGGAGGGAGAGAGGAAGAGAGTGGGAGGGGGAGAGAAAGGGGAGAGGGCAGTAGAAGGCAGGGGGAGAAGCAAGTAAAAAAAGGTAGGCAGATATGTACAGTCATCCTGCAAACTCATAGCTTGAAGAAACATACCGGACCTTGCTTGGATTTTGGAACCACGGTAAAGTCAGGACAGAATAATAGATCCTGGAACAAATAGGTGTTGTGATGGTGTGCAGGAAGTGTCATCATGTGAAGTGATGGTGTGCAGGAAGTGTCATCATGTGAAGTGATGGTGTGCAGGAAGTGTCATCATGTGAAGTGATGGTGTGCAGGAAGTGTCATGTGATGTGATGGTGTGCAGGAAGTGTCATCATGTGAAGTGATGGTGTGCAGGAAGTGTCATCATGTGAAGTGATGGTGTGCAGGAAGTGTCATGTGATGTGATGGTGTGCAGGAGGTGTCATCATGTGATGTGATGGTGAGCAGGAAGTGTCATCATGTGATGTGATGGTGAGCATGTGATGTGATGGTGAGCAGGAAGTGTCATCATGTGATGTGATGGTGTGCAGGAAGTGTCATCATGTGATGTGATGGTGAGCAAGAAGTGTCATGTGATGTGATGGTGAGCATGTGATGTGATGGTGAGCATGTGATGTGATGGTGAGCAGGAAGTGTCATCATGTGATGTGATGGTGTGCAGGAAGTGTCATCATGTGATGTGATGGTGTGCAGGAAGTGTCATCATGTGATGTGATGGTATGCAGGAAGTGTCATGTCATGTGATGGTGTGCAGTAAGTGGTCATGTGATGTGATGGTGTGCAGGAAGTACCATCATGTGATGGTATGTCATCATGTGATGTGAAGGAAGTGTTATCATGTGACATAATGGTATGCAGGAAGTGGTCATGTGATGTGATGGTGTGCAGGAAGTGTCGTCATGCAAACAAGCAATTTGTAGAATTTGTAGCTACCACTAAACACCAACAGCTAACTCACAGCCAGAGAGTTGAGCAAGATCTGCGCCAGTGCTTGCGGCTGATCCCCTTCTTGTGTCTGTGGAGACAACCATTAGAGGTATGGGGAGGACAGCCATGAGAGGTGTGGGGAAGGGCAGCCATAAGAGGTGTGGGGAAGGACAGTCATGAGAGGTGGGGAAGGACAGCCATGAGAGGTGTGGGGAAGGACAGCCATGAGAGGTGTGGGGAAGGATGAAATGTGGTGTGATATGACAGTGTAATACAACCCACTGTGGAGAAGTTTGCAGGAGACCAAAAGAGCAACCTCCAATCAGAGTCCTCAAACATATACGGCATCAGTCTGGTCAGGAGGCGGACACAGTTTAGCACTGCAGGAAAGATCAAGCAGTAGTGTTGGGTACAACCAATGGTTAACTAACCAGCCACATGATCATTTGGTCCTGTACATGCAGTGGTGGTGGCTGTGTTGATTCTTTCCACTATCTGTGCATTCATGAAACCAAAAAGTACAAGTAAACTTTCAAGTTCTCAATATGGAAGAAATAGGGGAAGGAAGCATGCACCACACACACACACACACACATACACACACACACATACACACACATACATACATACACACACATACACACACGCATACACACACACGCATACACACACGCATACACACACACACGCGCATACACACACAGCGCATACACACACACACACACAAACATACACACACACACACACACACATACACACACACGCATACACAGGATATTCAACGTTAGCGGTGCATTCCAAGTAGAATATGATGCCATAAATAGATGACAAGGGAAAGCACCTGAAAGTACCGACCTTGAAGCAAAGGGCTGTGAGATTCCCCGAAGCGTCCTTCTTCAGACTTTGAATGTCTTCTGTTGTAACTAATGTGAAGTAGTCCTGCGACGTAAGAGCGGGATCTGACCAGTACCGGTCCCAGAAGGTACTTCCTTGTCCAGCAACGGCCTGCATATATTAACGATAAGAAAAGCTGCGAGTTCGTATAAGCCTAACTTATTGCATTTGGTTCAGTAGGTCTACTTAGATGGCATTTGTTTTAAAATTTTAAAAACGCACAACAGGCATCAGTACTGGAGCGTGTGATGCTCTCCAGTGAATAACGAACCTCCTTTGTCGAGATAAGGTCAAGGACGGCCTGTCTGAACGCTTGCCTGCTGCTTCCACCGCCCATACTTGCAACATAGATTAGTTTTTATTTTTGTTTGAAATATTAACTTTTAACATTATTGTTCTATTTATGCACGTGCCGGAGCCGGATTTTAAAATATTCGGCATAGCACAACCAACTGTACCGAGCACTGTTTGTTAAAGAACCTAGGTGTGTTTATCAATATGAGATGCTAACTGCCACACCTCATAATTAGTACTATTGCCACGGCCCAGAATCATTGTGGAGACAAATGAACTGAGGGAGATGTTGAATATGATACTTGATTAGATGATTTTTTTTTGGCCAACTAAAAAGAAATCACATTTCCAGTTTATCTGCTTGAAGCTTTATGTCCACCAATTCATAAATCACAAGCCAGAGCTACTTCGTTTCTCTTTCAATAACGAAGTAGATCTGGCTTGCTAGACTATGTCCATCAATTCATACAATAGACAAGAGTTGGAAGTTTTGAATGTATAATTCACACTCTGGTAATGCATTTGTAATTCTACAGCTTTCCATTTGCTTTTTAAAAGAAGAGAAATACCTCAGAACGGCCTGGGGACCACGATTTATCTGTACGTCCGTATTTCATGTGTTCGTAGAAATGGAGAGAGAAATAACCCTGATCTGATCAGAATGACGTACATGTACAATTCCTTGTAACGCAGTGAGGTATTTTAAACTCAGGAATTGCTGTAAAAAGGGGGGGAGAAGCGCAACCTGTTGCCTGTATACGCAAAAAAAAATATCACTTTTTAGTACCAGTTGTTTCGCTCCTAGTAGATGCACGATTCTGAGAGCAATTTTTTCTCAAATATGTTAACAGTACGGCACTTTATATATAATTATGTCTACTACGAGTCTATGACGCTTCGACGAAGCCTTACTAATACGAATATTTGCAGGGAGGATTTTTAAAAACTCACCTTAAAAATTTTGTGTCTTATTACTCCACGATAGGCACATCGATTGCGTAAAGATCATTTTGTGGGAGCAGCAACCTCAGTATGGACTCTCAAGTGTTTTTTTTGAAAACGTATCTCATTTAATAACAAATAAATTCTAATTTAATATAATTGGGTTGTTATCCATTTACGCACGTGGCATTTTGTAGCGCACGCAGACATGCCACATTCAGCGGGCACTTTGGATGAAGGTTTGGTAAGTGGAAGTCTGAATAGAGTGCATTAGGAACCTCGTTTACACACGGACAGGTAACAAAGGCTGTTCAGGCATTACAGAAGTATCATGCCACCGTAGCGGCACAACGCAAGCGCAAGCTGGTTGGGGACGACCCACTCATTTCAGTCATAATAGCTGTGAAGGCGATCCCCCAAACAAAAATGAGGCCCGTTCAAATGTGTGTTTGAGGAGAAGCACATGCGCACACACACCTTATATTTCTGTCATATCGCTATGTAGTCCTCTGCCTCACTCCCTGTACCCCCATGACGAATACACCACGTGCCTAATTACGAAGGATGACAAGCGGGCAGTGAAGCAACGTCTTGAAGCGAAGGCAGTGACTGGTATTACCAAGGTGATCAGTGCAGACTTCTGTGTGTGTTTGAGTATATTTACCTACACGAGGTGTTGTGTCGGGCAAGGTGTCAAGTTAATGGGTGTCAAACTGGAGTGTCAATGATATATTGTGTTGGAATTCCACTTTTTGTGAAGGTCATTTCTGTGGAGAAACTAGGAACTGACTACAAGTCATTTGAAGCTAAGCGAAAGCTTAGTGCGTCTTATGATGTATTCCTGTGCGACAAGAGAATTTACGGACGACTGTCAACTTTACTAGGAAAGAAGTTCTTCGAAAAAAAAAAGTATGGTTATGTTGCCCTGTATATACCACCAGTGGTGAGATTAGGACTTTGCCAGATTTCCATTTGCGGTTGACATGAGAAAGATGGACCTAGCAGCAGAAATAAGAAGAGCTCTCACCTCCACCTACCTACACCTTGGACATGGTTCTTGCATGTGAGGATGGGATTAAGAGGGGGGAATAGAGATGCCGTGATGTGTGCATGTGTGTGATCTGCATATCTCAATGATCAACAGAGCAGTACCTGTCGCAAGGGTTGGCCAGTCCACCGATAATGTTGTTCAGAACATACTGCAATGTGTGAAGACTATGTCAAACAAGGTTTTTCGTGGACTGGATAACATTCAGTCTATCAATATTAAGACAGTTGATTCTATAGCATTGCCTGTGTTCAACTCACTCCCAAAACCTGCTAGTGTTTTGACTGAACCAGGAGAGATACCCAAGTCCAAAAGAGTTAAGTTAGACGTTATGGAAGATACTGCCCAAGCGTGTGATATGGAAACTCTTTGGAGCAGTACAGTCAACTCTGCCACAACCCCATCAAGCGATACAGCAGCTGCAGAAAAAGTGAGCTCAACTAAGAAGATTAAGACTCCAAAGAGCAAATACTCAACTAAGAAAGTTAAAGGAAGTACTGTTCTGAAAAGTGTCCGCAGCCACAGCAAGCATGCCAGGAAATCAATGTGACATTCAATAAAGCACACACATTTGAAATTTGGCAGTTGGTCTGTATGTGAATAATTTACATGTTATATCAGTGATGTCATACTGAAGAGGTCCTTATAAATTGTGCGTTAGAATGCTCAGTTGATATAAGAGCTCAGATGAATTGCAATGGTGCTCTGTTCATTTCTATCAAGTACAATAGGCTTGGGGTGCCATGAATACGGGGGGCATAACTATTTTATTTAAAAATAATAAAAAGTACAGAAGCTAGTTGTGGTCATGTGATTGTAAATTTTGTGTTCAACAAGTGTGTTTAATGGGGAGTTGCTACCATCAACAGGATGTGTGCTGATAATGGATGTCATTAGAAAAGTAAAAAGGGCAGCTGGGTTAATAGATACTTTACACCACACTTTCCTGGGTAATGAGAAGCTCATGGTGACAAGTGAAAACTAAGGTGAAGTGGTGTTTGCGTGTTGAGTCAGGGTGGCTAATTGTACCTTATGTTTGTTTTTTTCTTTCTGTTTGTTTATAGCCCTTTGTTTCACCTTGTGTGTGGGTAATTTCCTTGGAGGAGACTAGCACCAACTACTGGTTCTCTGAAACTAATCAAAACTAAAGAGGGGCTTGTGAACAACAGTGAAGTGGTTGTGATCAGACCTGCCTGTCTCTGATGACAAACTAAATGGCTATTAGTAACTTCAGTATTAGTGATTCTAAAACAATAAGCATGTTTTCAAAAGGAGGGAGTTCACATACATTTGTTCCAAAACAAAACTCTTGTGTACAGACGTCAGCTTGTCTTTTAATCGTATTTTAATTAATATTAATGACATCATCATGCTGCAGGATTTCTATATGGAACCTACTCTCATAGGTTCTGATATATATAACATCAAGATACGAAACTGGATATAAGCAGTCTATTAATTAATACTTAGGTACCTGAATAATATGACTATCTGAAATAAAGTAGACTGATAATAAAAAATTCCCTTATATAACTTTGCTAAATCAACTATTGTGACTCCCTCTCAAATGATTTGCAACTTGTTAAAGGAAATTGGAAATAAGATCTGTTGTCTGTAGAGGTGTAAGTGGTGCCTTGGACATTACAAGGTGATCCGACATAGTTCCCCCCATAATATTTCTTCTGAATATTTGCACACATTGTTTGAAAATAAAATAAGCTTATCGTTTGATGTACATTTGAATTTCTGTGTGAACGAAAAAATATGCCAATGTGTGCTGGCAGGTTACAAAAGAACTGAGATGGATTGGGGTGGGGGTGGGGGTGAAGATGGATTAGGGGGGGGTTGCGAGGGAACATGAGAACATGAGAACTGTTCTAAAATAATTTTAAGAGCATTGCTTTTGCTTCAGTGAGACTGTTGAGATGAAGATGAATGACAAGGCATATCAGCCATTGAGAGAGAAGCACCGTTTCCATGCTCCATGTCCGATCTGCCACCAACAGTAGGTTCGCAGCTGACAGTCATAAGGGAAAGGCCACTACTCGAAGGGAAAGGGTTTACAGTCAAGACTGATGTAAGGGGCTGTACGTGGGAGGATAGGACCACCTCCAATTCCTGGCCATCTCTCATTCTCTGTATGTCTCTGTCCTTCCGTACCCAGATGTTGGGAAGCTTGCGTATCTTCAGGACGTCTGAAGGCTGCACCTCCAGTTCCTCACAGCAGGCCTTGAGGAGGCCCTGGAAGGAGAGGTGTTCCACCTCCACTTCCACAAAGTCACATTCTCCACTGTCTGCTACGCGGAGTTTAACAAGCATGGGGCTACCTCCATTGTTGGGACTGAGCGATGTCTGTGCCACGGCCGATTGGGCCATCAGGGATGGCATGGGGACTGGAGGTGGAAGGGGGGTTATGTACATGAATTAATAAATGATAGTTAAAAACAAATCATGCTTTTGAAAATTCTGCAAAATAAATAAATAAATACATGTAAGTAAATAACATCCCAAACATAGGGGTGGAAAAGATATTGTAAACATTATACAAATTTAAAATTAAAAAAAACCTATGGGTCGATCAGCGTGCATCCCCCGGTCCCCTACTGAATGTGTGCATGCGTGCCCCCTTCCCACGTCATAACCAAAGACAACGGAGCATCCATGCATGCCAATGGGCGCACTGAAACTACGTACGGGGGTCAAGGCGAATCCTCTTGCCTTCCGGCGGTCCCCGCGTGAAGGCCAAGGGGGTCCCCAGGAGCGCCACGCTGTGTGGGGGTGTAGCGGGGTGTTGCTGGGACAGTTGTTGCGGCTGCTGCTGTTGCTCTCGATGCATAGGGACATGGGCCTCGTTGGGGTTAGTAGGTCTGCGCCGATTGCGAATCCAATTCTGTGTAGGGGGCATCACCAGATGCATACGCCGAGAGCAAGCGGCGAGAGAAGAGAAAAAGAAAAGAAGGGGAAAAAAAAAAAAAAAACGTAACGAACTTGTAGAGTACTTTGCGAATGTGGTTCTAAAGGCTAACGCTAACTAGCACGAAGCCACGAAATATGGCTTCTCGAGTGATTCACACAAATGAAAAATAAGTAAGTATGGATTCATTCCATGTCGTGCGCCCAGTACCTTTACCACGTTTAAGTCGAGTCCGGTCTTGTCACAGGCCGCCTGGTGCATGTGCTGAAACTGCATAGACGCGCTGTTCATCCCGCTGCGATAGAACTCCTCCAGGATGGATCGCTGCGCGAAACCAATAAGCGTGCGCTTCCCCCTCGCCGAGGCAGAGGACCCGGCGGCAAGCTGCGATTGGCGGTCTCCGCCCGAAAGTTGAGCTTCGATTTGCTGCGCTCCGTCGTCGTCAACCTCCACGTCCACATCGGCTTCGCTACCTTCCATGCTTCGAGTTCACGTCTCTGATCGATCAGTGATTTGTCTACGCATGCAGAGGTGAAACTGGGTCACCACCAATGACTACACAACTCAATAAAATGATACCGTAACGTGATTAAGAATCAAGCGACCAAAAAAAGTTATTCTTTAAGACGGATAAATAGATACCCTTTGTCGGTAAATGGAGTTATGGAGGAAATCTTGAGAGAAGCGGCATGTGTAGGTAATTTGGACGGCGTAAGCAAAGTCCTACAAAGTGGAGCCAATATTAATTCCCAGAACAGCGTGAACGGTTGGTGAGTGACCAGTGCTCCTTAAGCTTGGAAGATGTAGCCTTGCATCTGGCGAATGCTGCGACTATCCAACCACAGGACTGCCCTGCATTGGGCGTGCAAAAGAGGTCACAGAGATATTGCTACCTTTCTGCTGCAGAGTGGAGCCGATGTAAACATCGCAGCGCACAAAGGAGAGAAAGCGGTTAATTTGACAGAGGACCCAGAGATCGCAAAACTCGTCATAGGTAATATACCGTGTATCCTTTGCTCTTTACGATAAACTAAACTACGTTTGTTTAGTTCCTGACCAGGGGAGCTTGCCAGCGTCACTGGCTCCACAGTTGCCAATAGTCCCAAATTATCTACAGAGCCCGCCATTTCCCTATGTGGATGTCGAGTCTCAAATTCGGACGTTGCGTTGTAACGGTGACGCCCAGGGACCGACGCATTCTTTCCCTTCGCCGCTCCCTTCCCCGCCGGTTAAAGATGCCGCCATTGCACACCAGGCAACACCCGCGTGCCTGCCCGCCGCCACATCTATAGTGGTAAGGGTACGAGTAGCTGGCAGTAAAGAAATGGACTTCGTGGAGGTGGAGGTGGTGCGTGCATCATTCCAGATCCTCTTGGAAACATGTTGCGGAGAACTGGACGTAAAAGCTTCCGACGTAGCCAAAATACGCAAGCTACCCGACGTCCTGGTCAGAAAGGACGCGGACGTAACCCGCCTAACGGGTGGTGAACGATTAGAACTCGTGTTGACGAATGTAAACACCAGCGAGCTAACATAATCTCAACAACGCACATACCATATGGTCAGTGCAAAAGTTAGGATCACAGTTAGTTAGCAGTTGAAAACAATGAAACCTCAGTTGAACAGGAATGGGAGGGTTGGTTGCAGGTCTGGGCTGGTGTGGCATGAACAGAGTAAATATAAGATACACCTTGATAATCATTAAATGGTGCATTGTGATCTGGGGAGGAGGTTGATTCTGGGGGTTGCAGATGATGGAAAGCACCATCCCCTCTTCCTCATCTGCAGCTATCACACCACCCCCTCATCCACACCTATCACACCATCCCCTCTTCCTCATCTGCACTTACCACACCATCCCCTTCTTCCTCATCTGCACTTACCACACCATCCCCACTTCCTCATCTGCACTTACCACACCATCCCCCTCTTCCTCATCTGCACTTACCACACCATCCCCACTTCCTCATCTGCACTTACCACACCATCCCCCTCTTCCTCATCTGCACCTATCAGACCATCCCCTCTCTTCCTCATCACACACACATTCACCCACTCCCTTCATTTATTATAAACACATCCTAGTACAACATGGCTCCCTTAGTTTCAATGCAATAATTAACTTGCTTATTTAGAAGCTTCTTAAAATACAAAGGATCCAGATGAGCTTATGGCCTCACTAGTGCCCAATCTGGTAAAGGGCCTCACTAAGTGTTTATTAAGTTTGTGTGTATGTGTGTGTGTGTGTGTGTGTGTGTGTGTGTGTGTATGTGTGAGTTTGTTTATGTGTATGCATGTGTTGAGTGTATCATCACCATGTGAGCATTTTGGGGGAAATGTTTTAAGCATCTTTTCACAGGAAGATTGTGTTTTGCTGTTTTTAGGAATTTCAAAGTCAACATAACACACTTCACAGCACTGAGTTTTTATTTTATTTTACACATTGCATGTTAGGCAACTTAACTTAAATTTAGGGTATCGTAGCAACAGCAATGACCCGGATGTGATGAAGACATTTGCCTCCTTCCTAGGCCATGTTACATTTACACATGCAGACGCCAGAGGTTCTCTTTAAGATGTGCAGTTAGCCCCCATGTGGTGTTTTAGCCCCCCCCCCCCCCCCCCCCCCCCTCCATGTTGGTGGTTAGCCCCCCCCCCCATGTTGGTGTTTTAGACCCCCATGGTGGTGGGGGTTAGCCCCCCCCTCCCCCCCCCCCCCCCATGGTTGTGTGTGTGTGTGATGATAACATCATAGCTGTCCTGTGCAAATGACGTACAGCCCCTCCCACAAAGACTTAGAATGTGGTACTTACACGGTGAAGGTGTTGAGAGTGTGGAAAGTAAAGGTATTTATATATCCTTACAAAATGATGATGACTTATTGGACACACACCAGTGGTGTACACACAAGCTGTTGTGATAATAGGCAAGACCATTAGTAGGTGGAGCCATGCTATGGTTGGGGATGCACGCCTAATAATGTAACTTCTCTGTTAGGAAAAAGGTCTATTGTATAATATTTAAGGGAAATGTGTATGTGTGTGCTGACCAGACTATTCAATAAATAAAAAAATTCCATTTTAAAGTCATCTTTGATCCCTGTATGCAAGTGGATTGTAGGACTGGGAGCATTGACAAACAATAGAGATGGTGTCTCCTTCGTGTCTAGTGGCTACTGAGTACAATGATACATGCTTGCATTGTTGGTACATATTAACCCCTCCCCTTCCAAGGGGAGGGCAAAAGTGCGGGCTTGTGTTTTTGCATGTTGAGTTATGTCATTGGGGGGTAGTGGCCTTTGTGTGCTTAAACTGACCTTGCAGAAGCACGCACATGTAGATGTGCTGAAAGTGCTTCCAGCACTGCTGGCTAGGTCGCACACTGCTATGATAATTCAGCTGTGGACCAGATGTGTGTGTGTGTGTGTGTGTGTGTGTTTTCTAATTAGGGTCAGGAGATACTAAGTCTGATGGACTAAATCTTTGCCTTACTCTTTCTAAATAGCTGACATTGAGTTTAGGCTACTCTTCCTGCCCATCTGTCAGCTTTTTGAAGGCATTGTGAGGTACCACCTAGCCCCTAGACCTTACCTCCCCACCTAAGGCATTGAGGTACCACCTAGCCCCTAGACCTTACCTCCCCACCTAAGGCATTGAGGCACCACCTAGCCCCTAGACCTTACCTCCCCACCTAAGGCTTACCTTGTAAATAATGCCACTGTGAGTGAAATCAAATATGGTCTTGTGGGAGTTCAGTGTGCCTTGGTGTCACACACACACACACACACACACACACACACACACACACACACACACACACACCTCCAAGCAGTAGCATCACTGGGACAGGGAGGGAGGGCTGTTTGTTGCATGTTGGGTGGGTGCAGCCAATCACAGGTTAAAGCATTGATATTAAATATATAAGTGGTCAAACCAATGTAGGAGAGACAGTTCACACACATCACTGACAGCTCACATGGTTTTCACAATGTGGAGATAACCCATTTGCTCTCACCTGGATAATCTGCTCCGTAGTCCCGCAATGCCTTCTCAAACAGGTCCCTCAGTGACTCTTCAGAGAACCACCTACAATTTTAAAAATTACAATTCCAATACACATTAGTTGTTTGGACACCATAAAAAGACACGGGGCCTGGACACAAGTACAGAGCCTGGACACAAGCATGGGGCCTGGACACAAGTATGGGGCCTGGACACAAGTATGGGGCCTGGACACAAGTATGGGGCCTGGACACAAGTATGGGGCCTGGACACAAGTATGGAGCCTGGACACAAGTACTGAGCCTGGACACACGTATGGAGCCTGGACACAAGAACCCCCTCAGGCCGTAGAGCCATCATACCTCTAGGAGGTATGTTTACAGAGATATCCCTTGATTGTCAAACTCACATGTCCATTCCAAAATATGCGTATGAACTTGAGGCAAGTATTGGGGTATTAGCTTCTGTAGATGTAACCTGTGTAATGCACGTACCCCTGCAACAAACCAAGGGACACGTACCCCTGCAACAAACCAAGGGACACGCACCCCTGCAACAAACCAAGGGACACGTACCCCTGCAACAAACCAAGGGACACGTACCCCTGCAACAAACCAAGGGACACGTACCCCTGCAACAAACCAAGGGACACGTACCCCTGCAACAAACCAAGGGACATGTACCCCTGCAACAAATCAAGGGACACGTACCCCTGCAACAAACCATGGGACACGTACCCTCGCAACAAACCATGGGACACGCACCCCTGCAACAAACCAAGGGACACGTACCCCCGCAACAAACCAAGGGACAAAATCAAATTCTCCTTTTGTCATTTCTTCTTTCCTGTTTTGAGTTCAACTTTTTTATTTGTAACTTGAATGTGGCTGATGTGTTCTCTTTCAATTACCTCTACTGCATGGACCATTTCCATGATAGATAGTTGCCATGACAATTGCCATTTGCTCTGGTAGGGAAGAAACTTTAACACCCCCCACAGCCAGCTCAGTAGCTCTCTATTAAATGATAGCGTACAGTTTCTGATGTTTTTCAAAAAGGCTCTATAACGTGCTGTCTAGCAGAATACCCCCTGGTGGTTATGGTAATACAACAATGTTGACATATCAGTCATCGTTTCGTATTAACTTAAGGTCCACCGATCTGCTGCTTTTGTGCTGTGCTCCACCTTTTGACTGTAGGAGTTAGTTTTCCAGAAAAGGTCTTTCTCCATTGGTACACCAACCAAACTGGTACACCAACCAAACTGGATGGTAATGCTTATCTTGATCTGGTCTTTATGACTAGTATGTGATGTTGAAACTACTGCTCCTTTCACCTCCTCTTGTAACCATGCATCAGAAGAATTTTTAGAACTCTCTCCAGCAATCAATCTGTACCACTTTCCATGGTTCTTTCATAATGCTCACTGTTTGGTCTAACATCATTATGTCAATACTGCAGTGTTTGTCCTTAGATGACTTCTTGTTCTAGTGTGCTATTTCTAGGTAAGTTCCTACTTCCGTCTAGGATGGTGTGCTGTCCTAGGCACATTTGATCCTTACCTGCTCTGATAACTGTTAATCCTATTTTTCATTTTCTAGAGAGTATGGTAAAGGCTTTTGTGACGTTGAAAAGTACAGTCTTTCAAAATGTTACTCTTGTGTTCACTCCCTGTTCAATTTGCATTACCCCTCTGGATGATGGGTCTTTTGCAGTTTTAAATGTAAAGTACTCATTGCTAACATTTCTTCTGTCTATGGTTGTATTTCTGTGTTGCTCTTAAAACACCTCCAATCTCTGACATTGATCTTATTGTATTCTCCCAGGACAATGTATTGAAGGTGTTGCAACAATTGCCATCTGGTGGTTCCCATTAACTACACTAACCTTGTTAATTCCTTTCCATGCCATTAAATTTCTCTTTTGCCTGTACCCAATTGTCCCTGTTTGTCAAAAAGATAAACATTCGCTTCCATGTAACTACAGACCTCTAATGTGATGGAAGCTATCATTTCCTTATCTGACCAATATACTCACCACTTGAAATGAGCATTACTAAGTTGGCTTCTGTCATTCCTTAGTACTCACTCTCAACAATTCCTGTTCTTAGGGTCTGTTCACAAATTATGTCACGCTGAAGGGGGGGGGGGGGGGGGGGTATCAGCCAGTGTGACGATGTATACATTAAAGCATACATCAGTATGGGATAATGTGTGACGAGGGGGGGGGGGGGGGGTCCGTAATGGTTAAAAAATAGCGTGACGTAATTTATGAACGGCCCCTTAGTGGTACAGTGCCCTCTGTTCTTAGTGGTTCAGTGTGCTTGGTCCTCTGTTGGCATTATAACTTTAATTTGTTTGCAACAGTGTTTGTGTGACTCTCTCTCTCTCTCTCTCCCTCTCCCTCTCTCTCTCTCCCTCCCTCTCTCTCTCTCTCTCTATTGGAGTTACATTACATCTTCTGTGAACTTTCCATCATTAAAGCCTTGTTGGGTTATTGTATTGAGACTTCACTTAACTTACGTTAGACTGTTGCTTATAAAATATTCGCACACCTGTTATTGAGTCCTGCACTCAAGTATGTATGGGGAGCTCCTGGCTCTTGGAAGACATTCACTGAATGTTAAAAAGCTCTTTACCAGGTCCCTTATGCTGACTGTGGCAATGGGGGGAGGCCCTTTGGCAATTGGCTCCTGTTCATTTAGGATTCACAGGGTGTCTGCCGGACAGTGGCATCGTAACTTCTATTAATATCAATTTAAAAAGAAACTTAATTTTATTATGTTGATCTGAGTATTCCTATTACTGGTCTATTAAAAAAAACTGATAATCATAAGCAGGCTCTTATGCAAGGGTTATATTAAAACACCTGACAGCAATTAAAAGATAAAAAGCAGATCTAGAAATTTGAATGGTGGGGGGGGGGGGGGGGCTTCAGAGCCTATACTAATGAGATTTGTTACATGCAATGGAGCTTAGAAGTGTGAGGGAGCCTTCTGTAGTACATGCAAGCTACCCTGATGTTCTCTGGTCAGGAAGGACACAGACATGGTCCATCTAACTGGTGGTGAACGATAATCAAATATCAAAGTTTGTTGAAAGATTTGTGTGTGCAACCAGACAACACATACAAACACCTATGTCCTCCTCCCCATTCCCAATTAGCAAATACACTGGATTCTAAAAGTGTCTCAATTAGCAGGCAGCAGCTTTCTGAACTGTTCCAGAAACATGAAAGTAAGGACAGTGTGAGGTCCTAGGCGAACAAATGCTGGTAGAAATCCCTAAAAAAGGTGAAGGATTGGTTACACATGGCCGCTCAAGCATGCTAGTACATGCAGAGGCAGAGAGCATCCACCTCCCCCCCCCACCCCCTGTACCTTGAAGAACCCCAGTGGTCCTGTTTTTGCAGTGTACCAGAAACAGTGCATGATGGTCTGGGGAGGAGGCAAGAGGTTCATCGTACCATGCAGAATGACTTGGAGAGCAGACCTTATGGCTAGGTGTCCCCCTAACCTTACGGCTAGGTGTCCCCCTAACCTTACGGCTAGGTGTCCCCCTAACCTTATGGCTAGGTGTCCCCCTAACCTTATGGCTAGGTGTCCCCCTAACCTTATAACCTTATGGCTAGGTGTTCCCCCTAACCTTATAACCTTATGGCTAGGTGTCCCCCTAACCTTATGGCTAGGTGCCCCCCTAACCTTATGGCTAGGTGTCCCCCTAACCTTATAACCTTATGGCTAGGTGTCCCCCTAACCTTATAACCTTATGGCTAGGTGTCCCCCTAACCTTATGGCTAGGTGTCCCCCTAACCTTATAACCTTATGGCTAGGTGTCCCCCTAACCTTATAACCTTATGGCTAGGTGTCCCCCTAACCTTATGGCTAGGTGTCCCCCTAACCTTATGGCTAGGTGTCCCCCCTAACCTTATGGCTAGGTGTCCCCCTAACCTTATGGCTAGGTGTCCCCCTAACCTTATGGCTAGGTGTCCCCCCTAACCTTATAACCTTATGGCTAGGTGTCCCCCTAACCTTATGGCTAGGTGTCCCCCTAACCTTATGGCTAGGTGTCCCCCTAACCTTATGGCTAGGTGTCCCCCTAACCTTATGGCTAGGTGTCCCCCTAACCTTATAACCTTATGGCTAGGTGTCCCCCTAACCTTATAACCTTATGGCTAGGTGTCCCCCTAACCTTATGGCTAGGTGTCCCCCTAACCTTATAACCTTATGGCTAGGTGTCCCCCTAACCTTATGGCTAGGTGCCCCCCTAACCTTATGGCTAGGTGTCCCCCTAACCTTATAACCTTATGGCTAGGTGTCCCCCTAACCTTATAACCTTATGGCTAGGTGTCCCCCTAACCTTATGGCTAGGTGTCCCCCTAACCTTATAACCTTATGGCTAGGTGTCCCCCTAACCTTATAACCTTATGGCTAGGTGTCCCCCTAACCTTATGGCTAGGTGTCCCCCTAACCTTATGGCTAGGTGTCCCCCCTAACCTTATGGCTAGGTGTCCCCCTAACCTTATGGCTAGGTGTCCCCCTAACCTTATGGCTAGGTGTCCCCCCTAACCTTATAACCTTATGGCTAGGTGTCCCCCTAACCTTATGGCTAGGTGTCCCCCTAACCTTATGGCTAGGTGTCCCCCTAACCTTATGGCTAGGTGTCCCCCTAACCTTATGGCTAGGTGTCCCCCTAACCTTATAACCTTATGGCTAGGTGTCCCCCTAACCTTATAACCTTATGGCTAGGTGTCCCCCTAACCTTATAACCTTATGGCTAGGTGTCCCCCTAACCTTATAACCTTATGGCTAGGTGTCCCCCTAACCTTATGGCTAGGTGTCCCCCTAACCTTATAACCTTATGGCTAGGTGTCCCCCCTAACCTTATAACCTTATGGCTAGGTGTCCCCCTAACCTTATGGCTAGGTGTCCCCCTAACCTTATGGCTAGGTGTCCCCCCTAACCTTATGGCTAGGTGTCCCCCTAACCTTATAACCTTATGGCTAGGTGTCCCCCTAACCTTATGGCTAGGTGTCCCCCTAACCTTATGGCTAGGTGTCCCCCTAACCTTATAACCTTATGGCTAGGTGTCCCCCTAACCTTATAACCTTATGGCTAGGTGTCCCCCTAACCTTATGGCTAGGTGTCCCCCTAACCTTATAACCTTATGGCTAGGTGTCCCCCTAACCTTATGGCTAGGTGTCCCCCTAACCTTATGGCTAGGGTGTTCCCCCTAACCTTATGGCTAGGTGTCCCCCTAACCTTATGGCTAGGTGTTCCCCTAACCTTATGGCTAGGTGTCCCCCTAACCTTATAACCTTATGGCTAGGTGTCCCCCTAACCTTATGGCTAGGTGTCCCCCTAACCTTATGGCTAGGGTGTTCCCCCTAACCTTATGGCTAGGTGTCCCCCTAACCTTATAACCTTATGGCTAGGTGTCCCCCTAACCTTATGGCTAGGTGCCCCCCTAACCTTATGGCTAGGTGTCCCCCTAACCTTATGGCTAGGGTGTTCCCCCTAACCTTATGGCTAGGTGTCCCCCTAACCTTATGGCTAGGTGTTCCCCTAACCTTATAACCTTATGGCTAGGTGTCCCCCCTAACCTTATAACCTTATGGCTAGGTGTTCCCCCTAACCTTATAACCTTATGGCTAGGTGTCCCCCCTAACCTTATAACCTTATGGCTAGGTGTCCCCCTAACCTTATAACCTTATGGCTAGGTGTCCCCCTAACCTTATAACCTTATGGCTAGGTGTTCCCCCTAACCTTATAACCTTATGGCTAGGTGTCCCCCTAACCTTATAACCTTATGGCTAGGTGTCCCCCTAACCTTATAACCTTATGGCTAGGTGTCCCCCTAACCTTATGGCTAGGTGTTCCCCCTAACCTTATAACCTTATGGCTAGGTGTCCCCCCTAACCTTATAACCTTATGGCTAGGTGTCCCCCTAACCTTATGGCTAGGTGTCCCCCTAATCTTATAACCTTATGGCTAGGTGTCCCCCCTAACCTTATAACCTTATGGCTAGGTGTTCCCCCTAACCTTATAACCTTATGGCTAGGTGTCCCCCTAACCTTATAACCTTATGGCTAGGTGTCCCCCCTAACCTTATAACCTTATGGCTAGGTGTTCCCCCTAACCTTATAACCTTATGGCTAGGTGTCCCCCTAACCTTATAACCTTATGGCTAGGTGTTCCCCCTAACCTTATAACCTTATGGCTAGGTGTTCCCCCTAACCTTATAACCTTATGGCTAGGTGTCCCCCTAACCTTATAACCTTATGGCTAGGTGTCCCCCTAACCTTATGGCTAGGTGTCCCCCCTAACCTTATAACCTTATGGCTAGGTGTCCCCCCTAACCTTATAACCTTATGGCTAGGTGTCCCCCTAACCTTATAACCTTATGGCTAGGTGTCCCCCTAACCTTATAACCTTATGGCTAGGTGTCCCCCTAACCTTATGGCTAGGTGTCCCCCTAACCTTATAACCTTATGGCTAGGTGTCCCCCTAACCTTATGGCTAGGTGTCCCCCTAACCTTATGGCTAGGTGTCCCCCTAACCTTATGGCTAGGTGTCCCCCCCTAACCTTATGGCTAGGTGTCCCCCTAACCTTATGGCTAGGTGTCCCCCTAACCTTATAACCTTATGGCTAGGTGTTCCCCCTAACCTTATGGCTAGGTGTCCCCCTAACCTTATGGCTAGGTGTCCCCCTAACCTTATAACCTTATGGCTAGGTGTCCCCCTAACCTTATAACCTTATGGCTAGGTGTCCCCCCTAACCTTATGGCTAGGTGTCCCCCTAACCTTATGGCGAGGTGTCCCCCTAACCTTATGGCTAGGTGTCCCCCTAACCTTATAACCTTATGGCTAGGTGTCCCCCTAACCTTATAACCTTATGGCTAGGTGTCCCCCTAACCTTATAACCTTATGGCTAGGTGTCCCCCTAACCTTATGGCTAGGTGTCCCCCTAATCTTATGGCTAGGTGTCCCCCTAACCTTATGGCTAGGTGTCCCCCTAACCTTATGGCTAGGTGTCCCCCTAACCTTATGGCTAGGTGTCCCCCCTAACCTTATAACCTTATGGCTAGGTGTCCCCCTAACCTTATAACCTTATGGCTAGGTGTCCCCCTAACCTTATAACCTTATGGCTAGGTGTCCCCCTAACCTTATAACCTTATGGCTAGGTGTCCCCCCTAACCTTATGGCTAGGTGTCCCCCTAACCTTATGGCTAGGTGTCCCCCTAACCTTATGGCTAGGTGTCCCCCTAACCTTATGGCTAGGTGTCCCCCTAACCTTATAACCTTATGGCTAGGTGTCCCCCTAACCTTATAACCTTATGGCTAGGTGTCCCCCTAACCTTATAACCTTATGGCTAGGTGTCCCCCTAACCTTATAACCTTATGGCTAGGTGTCCCCCTAACCTTATAACCTTATGGCTAGGTGTCCCCCTAACCTTATAACCTTATGGCTAGGTGTCCCCCTAACCTTATGGCTAGGTGTCCCCCTAACCTTATGGCTAGGTGTCCCCCCTAACCTTATGGCTAGGTGTCTCCCTAACCTTATAACCTTATGGCTAGGTGTTCACCCTAACGTTATAACCTTATGGCTAGGTGTCCCCCTAACCTTATGGCTAGGTGTCCCCCTAACCTTATAACCTTATGGCTAGGTGTTCCCCCTAACCTTATGGCTAGGTGTCCCCCTAACCTTATGGCTAGGTGTCCCCCTAACCTTATGGCTAGGTGTCCCCCTAACCTTATGGCTAGGTGTCCCCCTAACCTTATAACCTTATGGCTAGGTGTCCCCCTAACCTTATGGCTAGGTGTCCCCCTAACCTTATAACCTTATGGCTAGGTGTCCCCCTAACCTTATAACCTTATGGCTAGGTGTCCCCCTAACCTTATGGCTAGGTGTCCCCCTAACCTTATGGCTAGGTGTCCCCCTAACCTTATGGCTAGGTGTCCCCCTAACCTTATGGCTAGGTGTCCCCCTAACCTTATGGCTAGGTGTCTCCCTAACCTTATAACCTTATGGCTAGGTGTCCCCCTAACCTTATAACCTTATGGCTAGGTGTTCCCCTAACCTTATAACCTTATGGCTAGGTGTCCCCCTAACCTTATGGCTAGGTGTCCCCCTAACCTTATAACCTTATGGCTAGGTGTCCCCCTAACCTTATGGCTAGGTGTTCCCCCTAACCTTATAACCTTACGGCTAGGTGTCCCCCTAACCTTATGGCTAGGTGTCCCCCTAACCTTACGGCTAGGTGTCCCCCTAACCTTATAACCTTATGGCTAGGTGTCCCCCTAACCTTATAACCTTATGGCTAGGTGTTCCCCCTAACCTTAAATTCTCCTGGCTTTGCATTCATCATTCTTGTCTTCATCACGTCCACCGGCTGGGTCATTGCTGTTGCTATGGTACCCTAAATTTTAAATAATCAACCCAGGCGTCTGTATGAGGCCATATAAACTCACAGCGCCTAAACTTGCTGTGAAGTGTGTCACTACGTTGTCTTTGAAATACCTAAAAACAGCAAAATGCGGTCTTAGTATACTCTAGACACCATGGTGATGTACGCATAAATTAATAAACAACTCACGAAGTCTGCAGCAACCACTGTTTAATTTGTTCATAGAATGCTATCTAGAAGTATGCGAGCACACATGTGTATACATACACACACACAAATATACACACATACACAGGGATAGGGCAACATACCTGACCAACTGTCATCAGTACTCCCCTGGCAACATTCAGGGAGGTCCCCTTCCAAAGTGTGATTACTCCCTCTGTGTGTGTGTGTGTGTGTGTATGTGTATGTGTGTGTGTGTGTGTATGTGATGGTAACATCCAGACTCACCTATATACCTCCTACCTTCAGCAGTGATTCTCCTCAGGCCGTTAAAAACGTGTGTGTAACTTATTACATCGGGAAGGAGAGACATTTATAGAAGATGGGAGGGGCATAGTGAGGGTGTTCAGATGGGAGGGGGCATAGTGAGAGTGTTCAGATGGGAGGGGGCATAGTGAGGGTGTTCAGATGGGAGGGGGCATAGTGAGGGTGTTCAGATGGGAGGGGGCATAGTGAGGGTGTTCAGATGGGAGGGGGCATAGTGAGGGTGTTCAGATTTACAATTGGTGAAGCAATGGAGAGCACAGTGTGAGGCCATCATACATTACACTAGGCAATCAACACCATTAATGTAAATTTCCAGTAAAACATCAGTGCTGAAACTGTAATTATATTCATTGAATTTCGTCACAACACTGTTGCTTGAGCATCATACACTAAGCAACAGTAGTGTGATGCAATGGTATGAATCCAATTATAGTTTTTAGTAAACATTAGTTTACTACCATTTTCCAAAAAATTAATTGTATTGCACCAAAGATTGTTGCCTAAGTGTATGCTGGCACATGTGTTAGAAACCCCCTGATGTCAATGTAGGTTGAGAAGCACAAACAGTTGGGTCTCAATGCGTTTGCTTACTTTCGTTGCTCTTGGAGGGGCAACTTTACGTCATTCTGCATCCTAATACAATGGGGGTGTAAGTGTGGTAGGAGGGAGGGATGTGTGGAAGAAGGGGTGATAGTAGGAGGGGTGGTAGGGGTGGTGGTAGGGGGAGGAAAGGATGTGAGAGGTGTGAGAGGGGAGGGGAGGTGGTGGAGGAGGAGGTGTGTAGGAGAGGGTGGTAGTTATTGGAGACCACAGGCACGTACCTTATATTGACTACATCAAACGGATTACCCACGAACACGCCAAGGAAACCTGTAAAGCATGTGGTATGTGTATGTGAAACCCAAGCGCGCACAGCTGCTACAGTTCATGAATAATTACCTCCAGTAGCCCCCAACAGAGCCTTCTGGTAAAATGGCAGCCCACCTGGAGGTGGAAACAGTCATGGTGGCTGGAGTGTGTGAATTGCGTCATGCATACCTCCATCTGAGGGTAGAAGTTTTTCCTTCAGGACCTCATACACTCCGAATCGTGTAGTGGAGTATGTCAACTGATGGAATGTCAAAAAAGGTCATAAGGTCAAAAGGTTGACGGTCGGTGGCGGAATTCGCTTTACCTGTCTACACAGAGATGCGGATAGACCATTGTACAAGGCCAAAATGCCTTGGTTGTTTAAAACCTGCATGGTCATGCTAACGAGACCCTTCTGTGCCAGCTGCTGGGTCTGGAGATGGACCTGATGAGATAATTATGTTGAAGCATAATAATTGTATAAACAAAGCAGTCACTAAAGAGGAGTTTTTTTTCAGCGCGATAGCTAGGTCTACTTCACGCGCTCACTCACTTTCAGAAGGTCAAGAGGATGGGTGACAACAGTTGCGCATGTTGATGCCAAACCCCCTAGGTACCATCTTTGCGTGTGTTCTTTTACAGTACCGTCGGGCATGAGATACGCTGTAGAACTGGCGCCAAAAAAAAAAAAAAAAGACTAGCTAGTACCTTCACTTTTACCACTACTGACCTATATACTGGTATAACTATTATTACTATTTATAAAATTCAGTGATACTTTATTCAAATTATGCGCGTCCACTACTCGGGAATGCAATATTTTTGATTGCAGCCCACGTGGAATTAAGAAGGTTTGCCATACACTCCAATAAATATGGCAGAGAAGGTCCACAAGCGGCTAGAGCTGATGCTCCCGGAGTTGGAGGAGCTGGAGAGTACAGGAGTGTTCAGTCGAGAAGAAATAAGGTGAAGGAGCTTCAAGTCGTAGCGCAAGAACACGTTTGTCAAAGATTGAATCATACAGATCAATCGTACAGAGACGTCGAGGTCTAGAGTACAGGCTTTTAAGACGTCCTTCCCAGAAGGAAGACTTCCTTAGGGCAATTCAGGTGTGCGTTATGCATCAGTGGTTCTTCGGCCGTTCACCACCCTTCCTCCCTTTCCTCCACATGCACGCACATGCACACGCGCGCTCCTCACGATACCTTGTACACACGATGCAACAAAATGTACGAACGTGTGCAAACGTATACAAATCCACTTGCGAACAAACCATGAACACATCAGTATGAGGTTAACCTCGAGCTTTTGAGCAGGCATCGAAAAAAGGTAGTTGGCAGAATGGTTTCCAAGGTGTAAGAGACCATTCAGTCTGCAAGTGTTGTATTTCTGACACAGATGCGAGGTGTGGTGTCGAGCAGAAATGATTCAGGACATGGCATAAAGAGCAGGATACATAGCTTGTTTAGGGTATAGCCTGAGCCAATATTGGTAGCACGCAGCTACTTCACTTTGTCTTTATCTCCCATAACACACAACTTAAGCGTGTACTCTCCAAATTCAAAGTAAGCGTTGTCATGTTTTTTTTTTTTTTCGCAGCCTTCTCAGTGTGCCATTCGATTGTGTGTTTATACGCAGGGAGACTTGAAGCTGTGGTTGCAGTACATTGAGTTCTGTAAACGATGCCACCATGACAACACGCTCAGCAAACTGTATGGACAAGTCCTTTCCATACATCCTTGGAATTCAAGTGAGTATGTGTGCATGTGTGTGTGTGTATGTATGTGTGTGTCGTGTGTATGTATGTATGTATGTATGTATGTGTGTGTGTGTCCAGCACTACAAGTCACTGAACCTTTTTGATATTTATTCTGTTAAGGCTTATGGGTGATGGCTGCCAAGTTTGAGTTTGAGACGATGAAGAACACTTCATCAGCAAGAGCATTGCTCCAGCAGGGCATTCGAGCCAATCCTGATTGCAAGCATCTCTGGACAGAGGTACCCATAGTTTGGGGAGGGGGTGCAGAGGTACAGTAGAGGTGTGGTTCTCATGGGAGGGGGGAGGGGAGGGTGCAAGGGAGGGAGGACCAGAGGAGCCAGCCAAATAAGAGGGGGAGTGTGGAGAGGAGATGGGTGCTGTAAAGGATGGAATTGCAGTCCGTATTAATGTATGGAGGTGATTGTTCCTTTGGCCCAGCTGTTCAGACTGGAACTCCTGTGTGTAGAGAAGGTTAGCAGTGTGCCTCTGACTGACTGTGAACCGATGACCTCATGTGTGTCCCCACCTAGATGAATAAGAGGAGAGGTATCTTAGGGCTGGAGGAACGAGAGGATGAGGTGAGTGTGAAGTAGGAGGAATGTGATAAGGTGTGTGTGAGTGAGAGAGTGAGTGAGAGTGAGTGAGAGTGAGAGAGAGTGTGTGAGAGAGAGAGAGAGAGAGAGAGAGAGAGAGAGAGAGAGAGAGAGAGAGAGAGAGAGAGAATATAAAGCCATTGTTAACTCCTGTTCATCTTACAGAACACAGCCAATATGTCTGATGACTTCCTAACTTACAAGACAGCATCAGTGGTGTACAGACAAGCTGTTAAGGCAATTCCAGGTAGAGCCATGGGAGTGGGGAGAGGAGAGGAGGGAGGTGTGCTACATTACATAATATTATGTGCTGGTCCCTTATGGGTTCACTAATGTTGATATTGATATTGTGCAAGAATAGAAGATATGCATTGCAACGCTCCCTAAAGGTTAAAAAAGGTTGACAGTGAAAGATTTTACGTATAATTATATGTTGAAAATGAAAATGATGGCGGAATAACATGCTGTGTCAGTACCTTCCATCTTGCCATTGTGAAGAGCTAAAAAGGTAGATATTCCAATGATTTTCAGTCAAAAGCTATGAAAACTATATGTCCATTGTACAGAACGGGGGAGGGGGGGGGGGGGGGGTTCAACTTGTCGCTATGAATTGTTAATTAAAAACATACCATTTTCGTAAATAATTCACCGCATTCACCGTTGACCTTTTGACCCCTATGAATATTTAAACCATACCGTACACATGCTATTAGTGGCTTTGGTTATGATGTCATACTTTTGTTGAACTTTCAGAAGTAGATATGCTGAAAGGGTGTGGCTAGATCACACACTGCTATGATAATTCAGCTGTGGACCAGATGATGTGTGTGTGTGTGTGTGTGTTTTCTAATTAGGGTCAGGAGATACAAAGTCTGATGGACTAAATCTTTGCCTTACTCTTTCTAAATAGCTGACATTGAGTTTAGGCTACTCTTCCTGCCCATCTGTCAGCTGTTTGAAGGCACTGAACGAAGGCAACAAGAGATCTATGACAAGTGAGTTGTCCTTTGGACTTAGACGGACCCTCCCACAGCTCCTGCATATATAATACCTGGTCCTTCCCCTGTCCTTGCCATCTTAGTATCAAAGAAGACTTTTCCACCCATCCGCTGTACTGGGATGCTCTGGCCAGGCGGCCGTGGATAGGAGTGAACCTCAGCGCCATACAAGGTCCTTTACGTTGTGTTGCTTTGCACAACAGAGACTTCATTTCTTTTTGTCCTCACCTGGTTCTTCCAGACTGTGATGTGAGCAAAATGGATGCGCAGAGTGAGGCGGTTTATGAGGAAGGTGTGAAGGTTGTGCAGAATGGTAAGGAAAAGATGGCAGCTGCTCCAAAAGTCACCAGCTTTCTGTTGCTAGGAGATGACTTGGCTGCACTTTGGGATAAATATTCGCAGTGGGCATTAGAAAGAGTGAAAAGCACGACGCACTGGATGGAATTGCAGACTGTGGTACGTGTAATGAAAAGGGGGGGGGGGGGGGGTAGGAAGGCCCTTGTACATGCACAGGGGGAGGGGGACATGTAGTGGGAGGTAGGAAGGCCCTGGTACATGCATGGGGGGAGGGGGACATGTAGTGGGGGTAGGAAGGCCCTGGTACATGTATGGGGTGAGGGGGACATGTAGTGGGGGTTGGTACATGCATGGGGGGAGGGGGACATGTAGTGGTGGGTAGGAAGGCCCTGGTACATGCATGGGGGGAGGGGGATATGCAGTGAAGGTTCAGGGGTATTACAGCTGCCTCACCAGGCATGTACCTCCTCCCTGGGTCACCCATTGGTTCCCGTTCCTTGGGGCCGTGGGGGATGGGTTCTTATCCAGGCAACAAGGAGACTATTAAGAGTGTTCAGGAGAGCTCTGGAAACAGAATGTGTTACAGAAGTTATGTTCAGCAGAT
This sequence comes from Eunapius fragilis, assembly GCA_963681505.1. Taxonomy (NCBI): domain Eukaryota; kingdom Metazoa; phylum Porifera; class Demospongiae; order Spongillida; family Spongillidae; genus Eunapius; species Eunapius fragilis. The sequence goes on along the minus strand of OY811981.1, from coordinate 8,742,214 downwards.
ATGTAAGCCCGGGGGGGAGGTTATACTGCACACCTGAAGGTAGTGTACCTATGCATCAGATAGAGGTGCTGCTTGGGTGTGGACTGGGCAGTGAGGCGGTCCAGATAGCTTGTAAAGCCACCGACCGCTACCCCAAATCTGTTCTGATGTGGTTGCTACGGTTACGAGCCTTGACAGCTGCTGGAGATGGACCCAAGGAGTCTGTAATGGATGTGTGTGAAAAGGCCATCCGCAGTGTCCCAAAAGAGGTAAGGGGCAAGGCTGGTTTTGTCCTCACACACACACACACACACACACACATACACACACACATACACACACACACACACACACACACACACACACACACACACCCAGGATTTATGTGTTTGTGGTAGTTGTAGTCTGATCGCAGCTGTGTGTGACATTTCACCTCTTCCATTTTTTTTTAATCCAGGAGGCTCTTCCCATTTGGAGTGAGTGGATATCACAGAGCATGGCCCTGTGCATACCTGAAGGCACCATTGAGGGTATCTTCCAGGTATTCAGACCCTTTGCTCCACAGTTTATCTTCACACACACACACATCACACACATGCCCCCTCACACACACACACACACACACACACACACACACACACACACACACACACAACAAATGGCAGTCAGGCCTAGGGTGTGGAGTACCATCAATACGGGATGTGTTGTGTGTGCAGTATGTAGAGTGGGTTTTAATTTCTCGTGGAACTAAGCAAGCTCGCAAAGTATACAAGCAGTAAGTGATACATTTCTAAAGCATGTTGGGACCTGTTCCTTTTTCCTCAGTTTAATGGAGACCCCTCCAATACCTTATGCCCTATATGCAAAGTGTATTGCCATAGAAACAGCTGGGGTAAGTGGTTACTCACTTGTCTGAATGCAGTCTTTGTGATTGATTGTTTGTACGAGGCCCCACCCCCTCTCTTCCTTTTATTTGAGGCCCCACCCCTCTCCTCCTTTTATTTGAGGCCCCACCTCATCTTCCTTTTATTTGAGGCCCCACCCCCTCTCTTCCTTTTATTTGAGGCTATCTGGTGTCCAAACAACTAATGTGCATTGGAATTATAATTTTTAAAATTGTTTGTAGGTGGACACTTCTCTGAAGTCACTGAGGGACCTGTTTGAGAAGGCATTGCGGGACTATGGAGCAGATTATCCAGGTGAGAGCAAATGTGTTATCTCTACATTGTGAAAACCATGTGAGCTGTCAGTGATGTGTGTGAACTGTCTCTCCTACATTGGTTTGACCACTTATATATTTGATATCAATGCTTTAACCTGTGATTGGCCGCACAATTAAAAGCCCTCTTCTGCTGTTGCAATGTGAGTAATTAACCTTTTAGAGGTTACTAAGGCACTAGGTTGCCATAGCAGCATGACTTTTATAAAGGTTTGCTCACAGATGACTTTGCTATGCTATATATAGTTGATATTATCTTAAATAATAGACTAGTTTAGTTGGATGATTTGAGCTAGCTGGTTATTAACTGCTTTATTAAGAGGTCAGTGTAGGATGGGCCTGCCACACTACCTAAATGTACTGTGTTGTCTTGAATATCAATGACACTGCCATTTGTCCAAGTTGTCTCCTACTAACTGTAAGTGAACCCTTGGCCCTTGGAGGTCAGTTAATCGTTAGGGGATAGGATGTTACCTGCAAAACGTCTTGGCAAAAGGGAGTATCTATGTTTACAGGTGGGGCTTTTAATATTAGTCATGCCTGGGGCAAGGTAGGGTTGTATGCTTAAAGAACCAGACATTTGATTGTTTACTGTGGATATGCAAATTTGAATATTCTTGATCAGGGTTAAATTCAAATGTGGCCAGTGTAGTCCAGATACATGGTTGTACTTCTCACACTGATTCCAAACATAATGAATATTTGACAATGGTCCTTGATTAGTAGTAAAGCTATCTCACCTAACCCCACTGACCCCTTACATCACAGACCACTCCCCCTTCCACCTCATACCCCCTCCTCTCCCTCATTAGGTGGAAAAGAAGCATTTCTTAATTTTATAATGGAGTGGTAAGCCTCTGAGGGGGTAAGGGCCTCTGAGAGGATAAGGGCCTCTGAGGGGGTAAGAGCCTCTGAGAGGATAAGGGCCTCTGAGGGGGTAAGGGCCTCTGAGAGGATAAGGGCCTCTGAGAGGATAAGGACCTCTGGGAGGATAAGGGCCTCTGAGGGGGTAAGGGCCTCTGAGAGGATAAGGGCCTCTGAAGGGAGGATAAGGACCTCTGGGAGGATAAGGGCCTCTGAGAGGATAATGGCCTCTGAGAGGATAATGGCCTCTGAGAGGATAAGGGCCTCTGAGAGGGTAAGGGCCTCTGAGAGGGTAAGGGCCTCTGAAGGGAGGATAAGGACCTCTGGGAGGATAAGGGCCTCTGAAGGATAAGGGCCTCTGAGAGGATAAGGGCCTCTGGGAGGATAAGGGCCTCTGAGGGGGGTTAGGGCCTCTGAGAGGATAAGGGCCTCTGAGAGGATAAGGGCCTCTGAGAGGGTAAGGGCCTCTGAGAGGATAAGGGCCTCTGAGAGGATAAGGGCCTCTGAGAGGATAAGGGCCTCTGAGGGGGTTAGGGCCTCTGAGAGGATAAGGGCCTCTGAGAGGATAAGGACCTCTGGGAGGATAAGGGCCTCTGATAGGATAAGGGCCTCTGAGAGGATAAGGGCCTCTGGGAGGATAAGGGCCTCTGAGAGGATAAGGGCCTCTGGGAGGATAAGGGCCTCTGGGAGGATAAGGGCCTCTGAGGGGGTTAGGACCTCTGAGAGGATAAGGGCCTCTGAGAGGATAAGGACCTCTGGGAGGATAAGGGCCTCTGGGAGGATAAGGGCCTCTGGGAGGATAAGGGCCTTTGGGAGGATAAGGGCCTTTGGGAGGATAAGGGCCTCTGAGAGAATAAGGACCTCTGCAAGGAAAAGGGCCTCTGCAAGGAAAAGGGCTTCTGCAAGGAAAAGGGCTTCTGTTTCATCCTGCACTTCCAGGAGATAGTTTTACACACCTGTCTGGCTTCTTGCCCAGAACTACTGAACTTGTGTACATGATTGTAGGTAGTGATGGAGCAGCTCAGATCTTATAGGGATGTTTACATGCAGAGTCCTAACTGTGTATGTAGCCATGCATAACATCAATAGCCCTGGTCAGATCACACCATTTGAGTGTTAATGGTGTGATCTGACCAGGGCTAATATCACATGCAATCGAAAATGTTACCATTTGAGTGTGCTTTCAATACAGAAGCATTGAATGGTGTTGATACATCTGTGTTGTTGTAACCATGGAACAAGACTGCTAAGGCAGTCCAGTGGCATTCCTTCTTACCTTACTGAGATGTAGTTGTGGGGTGTCAAGCTATTACATCATTGTCAGGGTGACTTGTTATCATTAAAGTGTATTCACATGTCGTTGTACTTTTGGGGGTGGGGTTCTGCAACACAAGCTTTTGGGACAGATCTTTTGTGTGTGTATGTGTGTGTGTGTGTGTGTATATGTGTGTGTGTGTGTGTATATGTGTGTGTGTGTGTGTGTGTATATATGTGTGTGTGTGTGTGTGTGCGATAAAAATGGTGACCTACTATGTATAGCTGAAGTGCTATACTATTAGGCCAAATGACAGCTGCAGAAATGACAGCTGCAGTTTACCAGATACATGCTGTCACCATGGGCCTGTCCATAAAGTACGTCACGCTTTTTTTGACCATTATGGACCCCCCCCCCCCCCCCCCCCCCCATTCGTCACGCATTATCCCATACTGATGGTATACTTAATGTATGCATCGTCACGCTGGCTGAGACCCCCCCTCCCCCTTTGCGTGTGACGTACTTTATGGACGGCCCCCATGGTGTTGGGAGCTGTGTAAGTGGTAACCTTCACTGCTGAATAGGTTTTACACAAGGGGGACTAGATTTCAACTATACCATACCTGGTGATTGGTGGTTTTATACAAAGTCTAAGGTCCATTGGTGGGTGTGGTTAGGTCTCTGGTTATTGTCTGACCAGTTGAAGCTATTGGTCTGCACACAGATGGTACAGCTTGTGTGTGTGTGTGTGTGTGTGTGTGTGTGTACTAGACAGCTTCTTCACACGTGTGGTTTGTAACTGTCATGACAATGAGACAAGAGGCAATTACAAAATGTTGTTACACATCAGCTTTTGCCAGCTGCAATTGTGGTACTTTATCAGCTTGTTTGTGGCAGGTAAAGTGAGGGTTAAGTACATTCACAGGACTAGCATATGTGTGCACTGAGGGGGGTTAAGTGTGTGTTTCCTTTTTGTTTTTGCTCACTATCGTATGGATTCATGCCCTCCTCAGACCTATGGCTGCAGTACATCAGGGCAGAGATGAGCTATAGAGATGGCCAACCAGAGAACGTTGGGAAGTTGCATTGGAGGGCTATGAAAACTCTCAAACCAGACCTTACTGCTGTATTCATAACACAGTACTCTCAGCTGAACTGATCATGTTGGTTTACATTCCATCACACAGTATGTGTTGTTGATAGAGCATGCGTTGCGATAACTACTAATTTCCCCGGTAGGGGGGTACAATATTAATTGTAATACACAATGATCACCAGCTGGCGCACGGACACATACAACGCATGCAGGTGGAAGGGTTTTTATTTTATTTTTTACGTCAATTCAATTACGAGAAAGCATGTTACAACCACAATGACACACATGATAGCTATGGAAGACAGAAGAAACAAAGTTACAGTTGCAGTCCAAAAAAAATCACTAGTAGTTTCAAAATCGGAGTGTGAAGCATGCTCAGGTAGTGGCAATTCAACTGGCCTATGGACGGATAATAATACTTTTAAAAATGGTGTTCGGTATCCAGCGATTTGATTTTTTATGCTTCAAAATAAGTTCTGAGTAATGTGGCGGACCCGGGGCTGTCCACTTACTTGTTCTTTGCGCCTGTCTCGGCACCCTCTGAGGAAAGCAGCTGTGTACTCCTCACCCACTTCCCTTTGTCCACAGCGTAAGCGGTTGCTCTGTACGCGTAGTAAAGACTTGCAAATATGGCGGTGATACAAGCTGTGAGGGAGAGGACGACGAACAGGGCGATTCCAAGTACCACTATTCCTCCAAAAAGAAGTACGACCTCCAGAACCAACGCTCCGACGAGGCTTGCAAGGAGTGTTCCGATGGCGTAAGCTAAGAAGACGGCAACGGGTATGCCGGCCATGGCAGCAAACGCGGCCACAGCTACAAACTGAACTGGGTTGGAACGGCCGAACTGCAATAGTCTGGTCGATAAATCCATATCCATTTTCTTTCTACCCTTCTCAAGGACGAGTCCGAGAGTACAGTCGAGCGGTACTTATGTTATTTTATCTCTCGTGCCCTATTACAGCTGGAGCGAATTCATGACGAAGGGTGGAGGGGGGCGTGTGCTACGATGCTCCAACATCCCAGCAACGCCACGACGCAGAACCAGCATCAAATGAGCGCAGCTGGAGAAAATCGCACACGGTCGTTGGATCGGCACAGGCCGCAGCGTCTCTCGTAAGTGGACCGCATTCCTCTTTATCGCAGTTGCTAGACGACCTAAGAATGCAGAAACAACACACGCACGCATCAATGAACCCATACACACACACACAGCGAATTTCTAATGGTATGCTTAGCATTTACCACGCATTTTATTTTATTTGAATACCTGTCCGACATGGTGAGGGAGTAAAATGTGTGAGATTCAAAAAAAGCAAGAATAAAGATAGCGTGGAAAATATATTGAATGCCTTTTTTAAAAATCCTACATAGGCTGCAGGAAGAATGGAGCACTCCTCAACATCCGAGGCAGTATAGACCGGTTGTTTTGGCCGATCGTAAGCAATCGTTCGGTTCTAGCCCTTCCTGCGCTCCGACAATGGCTGGTCCCCAGTTTAAAAGTCCGACTCACCAGCTGCAAAGAACTGCGGAGCCCGTGCACACCCGCCATAACGTCAGTGAAGACGACACATGGATGCCTGGTGCTCCTCTCACCAGCTACAGTTCTCTGCTAGACACCCTGAGGCTGGGCGGATCCGAAGCGGACAGCAGCCAGTCCGTGAAGTCCGATATTTCTGAACCGACCTTCAAAAGACCGAGGTATGGTCGTAGGAGAGTGGGTGATTGCACATCCTTGCATTCCAACGAATCTCCTAAATTAAGAGGCCGATGATGTGCAGCGTGCCTTGCTGCGGTGGTGTTTGGGTGGGGCTTAAAAAAAAAAAACCTTGTATTTATCAGTATATGTGTACGTATGTGCGTTTACGTGCACGTGTGTCTCGTGTGTGTGTGTGTGTGCATGTGCAGCTGTATGTGTTATCCTCCATCCTGCTATCCTGCCCCTTCTCGCCCTTTCTCCCTCCCTCTTGATGTCTCCTCCTCAGACCTGGACGCAGACATTGCCATTCAGAATCTCTCTCTGGACCACCCACCAACACTCATTCTGATGTCATTTCGCCTCCATTCTCTGCTGATGTAGAAAAATCTTACAGGCTCAACAGCCAAGCCCTTCATAGAGGTAAGGTCTTCTGCCGCCTACTGCTTCTTACACTCATCTCCTCACCCACCTACGGTGAGAGAGAGAGAGGGAGGGAGGGTGGGAGAGAGAGAGAGAGATAGAGAGAGAAAGATAGAGAGAGAAAGGTTTCTATATCTGTGCATGTCCATAATCCATTTGCCTCATTCATATGATATATAGTACATCTACGTTGTATGATGCTATGTGCACCAGCATGAAGCATGCATGTTGCTGGTACATACCTACATGTATGTGCACCAGCATGAAGCATGCTTTAAGATAGCAAACGCAACTGCAGACACCATATTCCTCCTCCCCTCCCTCATTCCACCCTCTCACCTCTCCTCCTCTCATAGAGGAGGCCTGGGACATTGACGAAGGGGGTGACCATAGGACACAACCCCTGAGCACCACTGTGGACCACTTGGGGGAGACTCTCATGGCCACTCGACTCTCCAGGCACTATCTCCACAACCCCACCTCCAACTCCATTTTTGCACCACCCACTTCTCCTCCTCACACTGGCAACATGAACGGGACCAGCCGAACTCCCTGGTCTCCTGGCCGTACCTCTTTGTCTCACAGTTCTGATCCAATGATGACAGACGCTCCCTCGTCGCCGTCACCAGGAAAGAACAGAGGTACCACCAAGCCTTCTGCAATAGCAATAGCAGAGTCCAGAGGCATCCCTCCCCCAAGTGCCTCCAGTCTGATGAAGGTTGAGACATGGCTGAACCACCAGCAGTTGCTACCCATGGGGGAGGAGGAGGAAATGGACCACCTCCTCCCACGGGAACCAACCAAAGGGGGTGTGGCCTCAGCTTCCACCAGAAATCTGTCATCATCGACAGCGGAAGGCCCCAGATCACTGGATTCGCCCAGTGCCTCCAAGGTGCGACAAAGAGCCAAGAGTAATCCAGACTTGAAGCTGTCTGTACTATCAACCAAGTCCCTGTCCCCCATCATGGAAGGTTCCTTTGCAATGAACAGGGAAGCCGTTAATGGCAGCTTGTGCCACAACGGCCGGACAATGTCCACCCACTCCCCCACTGTGGGGTCACCCCTTCATTCTAATTCAATGACCCCTGACATCGATGAGCACGAAACAAGTGTGGTAAGGGAGGGTGAGGAGGAGGGGGTAAGGGAAGGTACAGGGGGCACAGGGGCCACAGGGGCCACAGGGGCCACAGGGTAAATAAGGTATTTATTACCTTTGATAACTGGCTGGTGATGTTGTATGTGGAGAGGTTTACCATTTGAAGGCACGCATTGATATGTGAATACTGTGCCTCTATTTGGCAGTTAGTGGATGCCAACCACTCAGCCATTGTATAGAATTCCTCCCTTGTCCTTACGTAAGCCCAGACCACTTCCTGAATGTCCTTATATAAGCCACAAACAACCAGTGCCACTTTTTATTGAATTTGTAGAAGGGCCGTTGGAATGGAAGCCTTAGAGTGCATTAGTCCACCTGCTCCCATGTGCCCACCTGTCCCCCCAACGAGGGGGGGCAGCCTCCATAGAGGTTTGATAAGGTCTGCCATGTCTCCGATGTTTGTGGCTGGTTTCGTGCGGGCCACTCTACCCATGACGATCAAGATGGTATGTTGGTGCATACTTAGGCCACAGTATTGTGTGCATATCCCTTGCCTGTTGGGTGTTGTGCGTACACCTTACCTGTTGGGTGCACACAGTGGTACACAGGGGTACACAGGGGTACACAGGGGTGCACACAGGGGTGCACACAGGGGTACACAGGGGTGCACACAGGGGTACACACAGGGGTACACAGGGGTGCACACAGGGGTACACAGGGGTGCACACAGGGGTGCACACAGGGGTACACAGGGGTACACAGGGGTGCACACAGGGGTACACAGGGGTGCACACAGGGGTACACACAGGGGTGCACACAGGGGTGCACACAGGGATACATATGTCTACACTGAGCTATCATATAAGTGGGCTTGAAAGAGTTATAACACTCTCTAGTTTTAGTGGGGCACATACCTATCCGATTGGCTCTTTGATCTCATACACATACCTCATCCCTGTACTATTCCTCCCTCTTGTCTACACTGCCTTGTCATAACAACATATGGCTGTTGACTGTATACGTTAACCCTCTCTTTCCTTGTCCTTGTTAACCCTCTCTTTCCTTGTCCTTGTTAACCCTTTCTTTCCTTGTCCTTGTTAACCCTCTCTTTCCTTGTCTTTGTTAACCCTCTCTTTCCTTGTCCTTATTAACCCTCTCTTTTCTTGTCCTTATTAACCCTCTCCTTCCTTGTACTTATACAACTCATCTGTTCAGCAAGCCAGTGAAGCCAACTTGAAAAAGTGAGTAATACTGTCAGATACACCGCTGCCTCTGTTACCATGGTTACCACACTGTCGGTACAAGAAATGGAGGGATGTACATGTCCTTTTGCACACTGATCCCCTCTCACCCCTCTCACCCTCTCACCCCTCTCACCCCTCTCACCCCTCTCACCCTCTCCCTACACCTCACCCTCTTTTGTCATCCTTCATCTCAAACAGGGGAACAGAGTCATTAGCAGTGAGCTTTGGCCTGAAATGGAAGAAGAAGCTAGCCAAGAGGGTCAAGAGCATAGGTGACACAGGCAGCACCTCTCCCTCTGCATCTATGAGGTACTCCACCCCAGTAGCCATAAGGAGCAGCTCAAGTACTGGGAACCTGGCCAAGCTTGGAGAGTAAGTTCTTCCAACATGACATACCTCCCCCCTTGCCTCCTCACCACCCCCACCCCCACCCCACCCCCCACCCCAAAAAAAATGATTTAACTCTTTCGGTCCTATATTTCCCACTCTTTCCCCTAAAAGCCTCTTCTTTTTGTGCTATGTTGTTTGTACATCAGACCTCTGTCCCCACCCTGACCATACCCTCTGTTCCCGCCCTGACCATACCCTCTGTCCCCATCCTGACCATACCCTCTGTCCCCACCCTGACCATACCCTCTGTCCCCACCCTGACCATACCCTCTGTCCCCACCCTGACCATACCCTCTGTCCCCACCCTGACCATACCCTCTGTCCCCACCCTGACCATACCCTCTGTCCCCACCCTGACCATACCCTCTGTCCCCACCCTGACCATACCCTCTGTCCCCACCCTGACCATACCCTCTGTCCCCACCCTGACCATACCCTCTGTCCCCACCCTGACCATACCCTCTGTCCCCACCCTGACCATACCCTCTGTTCCCGCCCTGACCATACCCTCTGTCCCCATCCTGACCATACCCTCTGTCCCCATCCTGACCATACCCTCTGTCCCCACCCTGACCATACCCTCTGTCCCCACCCTGACCATACCCTCTGTCCCCACCCTGACCATACCCTCTGTTCCCGCCCTGACCATACCCTCTGTCCCCATCCTGACCATACCCTCTGTCCCCATCCTGACCATACCCTCTGTCCCCACCCTGACCATACCCTCTGTCCCCACCCTGACCATACCCTCTGTCCCCACCCTGACCATACCCTCTGTTCCCGCCCTGACCATACCCTCTGTCCCCATCCTGACCATACCCTCTGTCCCCATCCTGACCATACCCTCTGTCCCCACCCTGACCATACCCTCTGTCCCCACCCTGACCATACCCTCTGTCCCCACCCTGACCATACCCTCTGTCCCCACCCTGACCATACCCTCTGTCCCCACCCTGACCATACCCTCTGTCCCCATCCTGACCATACCCTCTGTTCCCGCCCTGACCATACCCTCTGTCCCCATCCTGACCATACCCTCTGTCCCCATCCTGACCATACCCTCTGTCCCCACCCTGACCATACCCTCTGTCCCCACCCTGACCATACCCTCTGTCCCCACCCTGACCATACCCTCTGTCCCCACCCTGACCATACCCTCTGTCCCCACCCTGACCATACCCTCTGTCCCTACCCTGACCATACCCTCTGTCCCCACCCTGACCATACCCTCTGTCCCCACCCTGACCATACCCTCTGTCCCCACCCTGACCATACCCTCTGTCCCCACCCTGACCATACCCTCTGTCCCCACCCTGACCATACCCTCTGTCCCCACCCTCCCTGACCATACCCTCTGTCCCCACCCTGACCATACCCTCTGTCCCCACCCTCCCTGACCATACCCTCTGTCCCCACCTTACAGTAATGGAAGGCGGGCACAGAGCCTGGAGCAGCTGGACGATGATAAGGATTCAAAGGATGCTGGTGATACCCTTGGTGGTACCCCCAGAGGGACCCCCAGAGGAACCCCAAAGTCTACACCAAAACTGAGCCACCGCTTAAAGGCACTAGGCGAGAAGAATCACAGCGAATCTGATCTCCAGAATGCAGGTGTGTGTGTGTGTGTGTGTGTGTGTGTGTGTGTGTGTGTGTGTGTGTGTGTGTGTGTGTGTGTGTGTGTGTGTGTGTGTGTGTGTGTGTGTATGTGTGTTTGTAACGTTGGGGCATCTGTGTGGTGTCTGGTACTATGCGGATCAAACCATGATATGGCCCTAGTTATCTCCTGGGTGTATCCCTTGTTAGTGATGTGTGTATGTGTGTGATCACATGTTTACACTTCTATGGATGGGTGGAGTGCACTTAACTATCTATCACCTTGCATGTGCACAAGATGTTTGTCAAGCCTTTTGGTACGTCTCTGCGACTGTCAAGCCTTTTGGTACGTCTCTGCGACTGCCAAGCTTTGCATGCTTTGCAAGGTTGTAATGACTTCGGTTGAGGGAGGCCATTGGCCCACACTTCTACCTGCCATCATGGGAACAATTGTTTGGGCTTGGCTGGGCACCCGCATGATGGCTGTTTGAGATCACTTTGATGGATAAACATCAGTACCTGTGTATCCATCCATGTGTGCACCTCCCCCTCACATACACACACGTACATGCACTTACACATACTCCCTCTCACATACATGCACATACACACACCTGCACATACCTCTCCCTCACATACACACACTTACACACACCTGCACAACCTCCCCTCACATACTCACACACATACCTGAATTCCCTCACCAGATGCACACGCCTCCAGGACTCCTCTAAAGAAGAGTGCAGATCCCACCGATGGTAACATGGTAGTCTGTATTAAGGGAGCATTGCTGACTGTGTTTGCTTTGATGCAGCTTTATTTGAAGAGATTGAGCAAGGCAACGTCGAGGGCTGTAGGCAGGTCATCAACAACCAGATGGTGCCTAACCTGAATGCGTAAGTGATCGGTGTGTGTGTGTGTGTGTGTGTGTGTGTGTGTGTGTGTGTGTGTGTGTGTGTGTGTGTGTGTATGCAATGGGATGTGTGTACATGATGTAATTAGTTCTTACACATTTTATGTTGACCACTACTCTCAAATACATCAACACACTTCAAGTGTTAATGATGACGTAATTATGCCCGTGGACTTGGCTGCAATGCTGGGACACCTGGAGATAGTGGAGCTCCTACAATCCAAAGGGGCAAAGGATAGCCATAAGTGTAAGTCACATACACCACACACACATAACACACACACACACACACACACACACCCACACAATCTAACCCTTACATAATACAGTTCCCCCATACCCCACTCGTTTTTTTTTCTCCTCAGTTAGCCGTGATCCGTTTGTGAGGTTCTCCCACATCACCTCTCAACTGATGGAGTATGAGCGCCAAGTGGAGGCAGCCAAGATGGATATGCTCACCAACCAGAGTGGGGCTAGCCTCAAGGAACTGCAGCAGAAGTTGAAGTGGTGTGAGTGGAAGGCAAGTCTGTTTGCAAAGATGAAGGCAAACTACGAGCAGGCAGGTCAGTTGAATGGCTAACAACCCAAGCAACGTGCTGGATTGTTGACATATTTCATCCCCACCTTGATACCAAATACTTCAAATATTTAGGTATAAACATCACCTTGATCAATTCAGCCCATAGTTTGAATGGTTACTTCACTATTCATTGATTGGCTGTCTACATAGTGCCATAATGATTGAAACCATTTCTTCTTCTGCCTTTGTCTCCCCACCACCTCCTCCTTTTTAACCCCTTCATTTACCTACTCCTCCCCTCCTCCCTTCTCTCTCCTCTCTTCCTCCTCCCTTTCCCTCTTCCCCCTCACCTCCTCCCACCCCCTTTAACATCCTCTCAGCTCCTCACCTCAATTCCATTCCCACCCTTCCTCCCTCCCTTGATTTCATCTTCAGTGTACCCACATCAGCATACGCATAACACCGCTGTAATGGTTAAACTATCTGCTCTCCCCAGAGAAACCAGGCCCTCCCCGTGACATCACATTGGAAGTGTCCTCAAACTCCTCCCTCTCTGTCAGGTTCTCTGGACCACTAGAGACAAACGGTGCACCAGTGACACGCTACAAAGGTAAGCCACCCCCTCTTTGTCATTTTCAGCCAATGTCTTCTACTTAATGTCTGTCTGTAAATGCTTCCAATCGTTGTAGTTGAATGGTGCGCAAGCCAGTCCTTTGTCTCGATAGTCGGAGAGTTTGTAGTTAGTGACCTGCGCAATATGGAGTACACTGTCCCTGACCTTAAGAAGGTACCCACCTGCTCATGCTTTGACTAAAAAGGTGCATCTGTTTACAATTTTTTGTTTTTAACCCTCTTACATCAGGGTGAGAGATACTTTGTACGCGTTTCTGCATACAACATGAAGGGGTTTGGTCGACCACAACTAGCCCAACCCCAATCAGCTGTTCCCACCTGCTGGCATGACATCAGTGGGACTTCCCCTCGACCCCGCTATGAGGGTACCACGAACATTATGCAGACAATTTCTGCCCAGCTGAGCATAATGTTGTCCATACCTCCACCTGCCTCATCTCCACGTAAGCAGCAGGGAGATGGAGGAGGAGAGAGGAGGAGGGGAGGGTAGGGGAGGAGGGAAGGGAGGAGTGTGGAGTGGAGTGAGGGGTACTCATTCTTCTATCACTTTTTGCCCCATTAGCTTCATGCAGTGACACTTCTGCTTTGCCTGCCAGCAACAGTGGGAAGACAATGACGAAGAAAAGCAAGTCTAAACTATTTGGCTCAAACATCAAGTTTTACAAGAGCTTGAAGGCTTCGTGAGTTGACTTCTCCTCACCCTCACATGAACACCTCACCCTCACACATCCACACCTCATCCTCACATAAACACCTCACATGGGTTTTTAATAGCTATGCTTCCCTTCCAGAGGGGTTTACCTTGGATCATTGGTCTACTGTGACTCTGACAAAGTCCTGGTAACCGTGGACGATCGTATCCCTGTTGTGCAGATATCAGACACGCCCTCCAGTTCCATTGGGGGTGATTTTGTATGGCTGTCCAAGGTATGGACTTACTAGCATTGAAAAGAGGGAAGGGAGGTGATGGGAAGGAGGGGAAAGTGGAGGGATGGGATGGAGTGTAAGTGGAAGAGAAGGAGAGATAATATACGTATACAGATTTTGTACGTAAGAGTGGTGAGGGGTTGGTAAGGTTTAGTGGGTTGGTGGGTTGGTAAGGTTTAGTGGGTTGGTGGGTTGGTAAGGTTTGGTGGGTTGGTAAGGTTTGGATACTCTTGGTAAGGTTTGGATACTCTTGGAAAACCCTTGTCACGCCTCTTCAACCAGGTTTCTTGCACTTGGGAACATGTTAAACGGATGTGTGAGATATCAGACGGCTACACCTCATCGCCCGCTGTCCAGTTCAGAAACAAGCTACTCCACGGCATGTTAGACTTGCAGACCTCCATTGGCCTCCAGAACCTAGGTCTTCTGTACCCAATCCCCTACAAGGACCACCAGGGCTCCATCCTCCTCCTCACCATTCAATGTGTCCAAGTAAGCAGCCTGACCGACCACCTATGCAATGCACCATGCATGGTCTAAAGTACATGTACCTCTGTTATGCCCCCCTCACCCCTCTCTTTTCTGCGTCAACGTAACAGGATTACGGTAATCCAGTGGCCTCCTCCCTGAAGTGGGGTAACCTCTTCAGGCTGCTGAAGAAGCATAGCCAGACCACTCTTACCGCAGAGCTGCTGGGTCTACCAGAACAGGTGATCATGGATGCCCAGGAGATTATAGCGTACCATGTCAACAGTACCAGGCCCTTGCCCCGGTAAGGGTGGTGGGTGTGGCTATGGGAGGGGTGGAGCATGGGTAGGTGTGGTTGGGGAAGCACAGCAGGTCATTTAATAACCTTACAAAATAAATAACTGGTGATAGCCGCAGTCAGTTGTGGTCATCATAGCACAAGTTTGAGTGTATTGTGTTTATAATTACAAGCTTAATAACCAGGGATTATGGTATCCTAGGAACAATGAAAACATTCAACCATATGTGTACAGTCACGCATGTACAACCAGATGTGTACAGTCATGTATGCACAACCATATGTGTACAGTCATGTATGTACAACCATATGTGTACAGTCATGTATGCACAACCATATGTGTACAGTCATGCATGCACAACCAGGCATGCATGTAAAACCGTAATAAGTATATAAACCACGTGTACATACAGCTACATACAGTTTGTCTACCTACTTGGGGGGGTGTCTCCAAACTATTTTGGAAAAAGATAACGTCATTTCATTATAACCCCCCCCCCCCCCCTCCCTCATAGCATCATTGATATCCAAGGTTGTGGGAATCCGGAAGCCATTTTTTAAATTCAGTACGATGTGAAAACGTCATGTGTCTGACCCCCCCCCCCCCCCCTCCTAACGTCAAGATGACATTATCTTTTCCAAAATAGTTTGGGGACACCCACTTGGTTGACATGTCAACGTAGCCCAACTTATGGCATGTGACCGAAGCATGGTTTCTCCCCACCGCAGGGGTCTGTACCTTGGCTACATGAAGGCACGCAGCTACGTGGGTTCTATGAAGGTCATCTGCTCCCGCGAGTACCCCAACGTCCTGCCCCACGTCAAACTGAGGGACAACCCTAATGTCTCCATGTAAGGGCATTGTCCGGTTTTAACTATTTAAAAAAAAAAAAGCACATTGCAAATATTAACAGTGTATGTATGCTGCTACAATACGCAATGTATGCATTATGACCGCATGACCCCGCCCACCAGACCACCCATTGCGTGACCCCGCCCACCAGACCACCCATTGCATGACCCCGCCCACGGACCACCCATTATAGTACAGCTATGGTATTTCTATAGGGGGACAACCCAATGCCTCCATATAAGGGCATTGTATGCATTTCTATAGGGGAACAACCCTAATGTCTCCATATAAGGGCATTGTATGCATTTCTATAGGGGGACAACCATATAAGGGCATTGTCCCATCACACATCACGCCTGTTTATAGGGAGGAGTGGAAATGGCTGACTCAGCTGAACAGTGGAGATGAGGTCATTCCCTCATCCAGTGGCAGCACAGCTCCCCAGTCCTTGCAAAAGATCCTTCTCCAAACTACGGAAACATTTCTGCAGAACCTTGGCATTGATAAAGCGGTAGGCACACCACGCCCCTTCCTTCTCCCTAATTTTAATTTTAATAACTATGTCTACACTATCATATCAGTAATGACATAATAAGCACTAACCACTTAGTGTAATTATTAATAACCATTTAATAACCACACAACTCCATTATGTCTATCGCACCCCCCCTCCCCCCCCCCCCACACCCCCGTTAACAGGATGTGGAGAAGCATGGAGTATACTGCAGGGAAGTGATTGAGCTGAATGAAGATGTCTGTATGCTCCTCCTGATGCCCCCTCATGACCAGGTGTGCACACCACCTGGGAGTGTAGACCAGTTCGAGGGCCTTGCTGACTTCACTGCTCTCCCCATTACCTCTTTTGAAATCAGTAAGTGGATTTGCTTACATATCAGTACGTGGCCAGTTGTTGAGTAGTATGCTTTGACATGGATTGCTTGTCCCCAGACCATGTGTCCTCAATGCACCACCACACACATCATCATGACATCACATCACTCTGCATCATTGCATAAGCTGCAGTCATGTAATTGTTCCCCCCCCTGCAGTCATGTAATCGTTCCCCCCTGCAGTCATGTAATCGTTCCCCCCTGCAGTCATGTAATCGTTCCCCCCTGCAGTCATGTAATCGTTCCCCCTCCCCCTCCTCTCTCCCCTCCCCCCTCCTCTCCCCCTCCCCCCTCCTCTCCCCCCTCCTCTCCCCTCCCCCTCCTCTCCCCCTCCCCCTCCTCTCCCCCTCCCCCTCCTCTCCCCCCTCCCCCTCCTCTCCCCCCTTCCCCCTCCTCTCCCCCCTCCCCCCTCCTCTTCCCCCTCCCCCTCCTCTCCCCCCCCCTCCCCCCTCTCCCCTGCAGTGCAACTCTTCACTTACCAGCAGGCGTTCATGCACAATTTCTCTATGGTGTCATCGCGTTTGGACCTAGAGCTACTAGCATCACAGCAAAGGATAAGAGAGGTATGCAGCGAAACTCCACCCACCTCCTGCCTGTGTGTGTGTGTGTGTGTGTGTGTGTGGGTGTGTGTGCAGGGAAGTGACTATTTTCACTGCCTTTCTCCCTCCATCTCTCCCCACCTCCTCCCCTCCACCTCCCCACCCCATCCACCCCTCTCCCCACCCACTTAGGCCTTCTCCAAGGCAGAGGTAGCCACAGCAAAGCAGCAGAACCAACAGTTGCAAGACTTCCAAGAGGTACAGGAAGTGGGTGTGGTGGATAGAGGGTGTGGTCAATGGTTCATTGAGGGTGGGGTTGGAACCTGTGCAGTTATGAGCGGATGCCTGTGTCCCTTCTGGTACAGAGAACAGACCAAGTATGGAGAAGCATGAGGTGGATTGAAGACGCCCTCCATAATGGTCGTGATGCATCTGGCAATGCTGTGGTCTCGCTCAAACAGCTGAGGGAAACAATCAAGTCCCAAAATGGAGCAGTCAGGAGAGGTAAGCCCTCAGGGAGTCAGGGGATGAGATGGGGAGGAGAGAGAAGGAGAGGGTAGGAGAGGGGAGGAGAGGGAAGGAAGGGGGAGAAGAGGGAAGGAGAGGGGAGGAGAGGGAAGGAAAGAGGAGAAGAGGGAAGGAGAGGAAAGGAGAGGAGAGGGAGGAGAGGGGAGGAGAGGGGAGGAGGAGAGGGGGAGAGAGAGGAGGAGAGGGAGGGGAAATGGTTGGGAAGGGAAGTAGGATTGAAGGTCCAACAGCTGTACAGATGAGGAAAATAAAACGCACTTCCCTAGTCAAGCTAAGCTTTCCTCCTCTTCCTGCCATTTTCATGTGTATTAAGGATTCTAGGTCCTTGGGTGTGTATCATTTAGAGGACCAACAGTCTTTGGTTGGTGTGGCTACATATAACAAAATGGATGTAAACTGTATTCATTGATACTCATTGTCCTCATGCAGTCCTAACACTGGGTGCCACATCTGGGTATCTCAGGGTGTACCCTGCCTATGAGACCGGACTGATCAAAGGTACCAATGTCAAGGTAGGTGGAGTGATACACACATTGCATACTTCCGTCATACAGTTTGGTCACTCAGTCTTTCTTCAGTGTCATTGTTGCTTGGTAGTTAGGAAACATGATAGTCATGTCAGACACTAGAGGGTATCAGAGGGTTAATGTATTACATCAGAGGGCTAATTTTGTCCACCATCAGCAGGGACACTAGAAGCCGTAACCTTCGCTCCTCTCATCGCATTCTTCACTTAACCAATCCTCTTCTCCCCTCTCCTCCTCCCTCAGCTTTACATTACTCAAATGACCACAACTGCTGAAGTGATCAAGCTCGTTATTCAACAGCTGGAACGGGCACGTAAAGAGAAGGGACTTCCTGGAAAACCAGTTACACCAGACGACCTGTCTGACTTCTTCCTTGTTGCCATAGGACTGGACCACAGAGAGGTTGTGCTTGAGAATGACTATCATCCCCTCAAACTGCAATCTCAACTACAAAAACTCCACCTATTCGTAAAGAGGAAATCTGATGAACAGCGTTACAGCGAAGAGGCTACAAATGTCTAGATGTCAAAACAATCCATCTCAACATATAGACAAGTAACAGCCAATCCCTGGCTGGCTAGCTACCAAATGTCTAGCTGGCTGGCAATGTTTTCATTATTTATTCTTTTGTTAATGTTTTCTTTGTATTCTTTTGTATGTTATGTCAGTACCAGGAAATGTCCTCCTCCCCAGGATGGCTGTAGGGAGGCAGGGGGTGTCCTCCTCCTCCTCAGGATGGCTGTAGGGAGGCAGGGGATGTCCTCCTCTCCAGGATGGCTGTAGGGAGGCAGGGGGTGTCCTCCTCCTCAGGATGGCTGTAGTGAGGCAGGGGGTGTCCTCCTCCCCAGGATGGCTCTAGGGAGGCAGGGGATGTCCTCCTCCCCAGGATGGCTGCAGGGAGGCAGGGGGTGTCCTCCTCCCCAGGATGGCTATAGGGAGGCAGGGGATGTCCTCCTCCCCAGGATGGCCTTGGGGAGGCAGGGGATGTCCTCCTCCCCAGGATGGCCTTGTGAATGTCCTCCTCCCCAGGATGGCTAGGGGCAAATGTACAAATGATCAAGCTTGTACTGGCCACTGGCATGTCTACTACTGTTCATCGAGTTCCATCAAATAAATAAATAAATAACAAATGACAAAATTAAGCCTGGGATCGAGAGCATACTTCATGCATTGAATTATTTGTCATGGGTGGAAATAAAAATATTGGCTCCCCTGGGAGGCAAATATTGGCTCCCCCGGGTGGCAAATATTGGCTCCGCGTTCTCAATTTCAGCATTGCATTGCCACTCAAAAAATTTCAGATACCAATTTAATCTATTTCACCTAATAATCAATTCAATGCATATTTAAAGGGCCCGAGCCTCCATTACCTTATTTTTAGTGGGTTACTGTTTGTGGTAGCTTCAAGGCATATGTGCTGAATTATTAAAGCCAATAATGCTGCATGCATATTGCTTCATGTTAAAACCATACTAATTAACCTAATAATTTTCATTACTTAAGACCCGCCCCTCCTGCTATTTTTTA
This sequence comes from Eunapius fragilis, assembly GCA_963681505.1. NCBI lineage: Eukaryota > Metazoa > Porifera > Demospongiae > Spongillida > Spongillidae > Eunapius > Eunapius fragilis. The sequence continues at coordinate 8,722,736 of OY811981.1, read as the reverse complement.
TTCTAAATTGGCTTAACTGTTTCCGCAACCTTCAAATTTTTATTGCCTGCAGGAAGAAATGTTGCATGAATAAAAATCACAGGTGGTAATAGTGATGCATTGATGTCAATGGCTCTGATGAGGTCCACCTTCTGTGGGAAGTGCACCAAACAGAACACAGACACTTGCAGGCACTGGAAATGAGGAGTGCTGTGAAAGGTGTGAAGAGAGAGTTCACCAATTGTAATGTGTCGACCCGTACGATGACAAAATTGAGCCTGGGACCGAGAGCAACAGGGCAGTTTTTTACACATGTGGGCTAATAGTTGTTATATAGAATAAATAGAATAATGTCAGCGGGGAGTCAGCATGGTGTATGGGTCGCCTTCACTGCAGGAGCGACGAGTGGGCTAATTACTGCCACGGCCTTTCAGCCTTTTGACCTTGTGAAGACGAGGATGCAGGCGACGTTAGTTCGAGGCCTCGTTCCATCTTCCACGTGAGTCGAGACAGAGAGAGCCGCGAGGAGGGGTTAAGTGTGTCTGTGGGCAGAGATCATATCTCTATATATGATCTCTGCTGCGGGGGGAGGGATGGGTTCTTCACGTACGTGTTTTGTCGCTCCATGCCGTGTGGTGTTTGTAGTGGTCTTGCACACGCTGCCTTCAAGGTTGAAGTGTAGACCTAACTAACCTTGCGTGGCTCCTTCGCAGTGCGCCCGCTACAGAACAGCGTATGTTGGAAGTGTTCATGAGTATCGCGAGGAAGGAGGGAGTTTCATCGCTGTGGAATGGTGTTATTCCGGTACGATTTAGGCCTCTATATGCTGTGTGTTGTGTCGAGTCGCGGCGGACTCATCCTTTCGTTTGCGTCCAGTCCATCCAGCGATGTGTTCCCGGCATTGGCACGTACTTTGCCTCCATCCACTTCTTGAAGATGATGTTTGGGTACGAGGTGCTTGCACACATGCCCCCCCCCCCCCCCCCCCCCACACACATATAGCACACATGCCCCCCCCACACACACATATGGCACACATCCCCCCCACACACACACATATAATAGTACTACGCATGCATGAACGCACCCACAAATGCACGCATGACACACACAGTTGGGGGAAGGGACAGAGAAGAGGGTCTTCTGTGTGATCATGTGTTCGTGGTTGTTTTGTAGATCCAAAGAAGGCAGTGTGACAGCGGCCCAGGCTCTTGTGATAGGTGGAATTTCAAGGACTCTGTCCACAGCTTGCGTGCTACCATTTACAGTAGTGAAAGCTCGTTATGAAGTATGTATTATTATTGGAGGGGGCGGGGCTGGCTATCTTTAGGGTTATTATCTTCAGGGTTATTGGTGGGGGGTGGGGCTGGCTATCTTCAGGGTTATTGGTGGGGGAGGGGCTGGCTACCTCAGGGTTATTGGTGGGGGTGGGGCTGGCTACCTCAGGGTTATTGGTAGGGGAGGGGCTGGCTACCTCAGGGTTATTGGTGGGGGTGGGGCTGGCTACCTCAGGGTTATTGGTGGGGGAGGGGCTGGCTACCTCAGGGTTATTGGTGGGGGAGGGGCTGGCTATCTTCAGGGTTATTGGTGGGGGTGGGGCTGGCTACCTCAGGGTTATTGGTGGGGGTGGGGCTGGCTACCTCAGGGTTATTGGTGGGGGTGGGGCTGGCTACCTCAGGGTTATTGGTGGGGGAGGGGCTGGCACCTCAGGTTATTGGTGGGGGTGGGGCTGGCTATCATTAGGGTTATTGGAGGGGGAGGGGCTGGCTACCTCAGGGTTGTTCATGCGTTCTGTTATCAGTTCTTGTCATGGCATTCCATGTTTGAAGTGTCCACTCAGTGCTTTGTATTGGCTGATTCTCTGTATCAGTTATGATGCTCTGAACAGCTCTGTATTAGTTGTGATGCTTTATACAGCTCTGTATCAGTCAGCTTTATACAGCTCTGTATGAGTCATGATGTTCTGTGATGCTTTATACAGCTCTGTATGAGTCATGATGTTCTGTGATGCTTTATACAGCTCTGTATCAGTCATGATGTTCTGTGATGCTTTATACAGTTCTGTATCAGTCATGATGTTCTGTGATGCTTTATACAGCTCTGTATCAGTTGTGATGGTCTGTGGTGCTTTATACAGTTCTATATCAGTCATGATGTTCTGTGATGCGTTATACAGCTCTGTATCAGTCATGATGTTCTGTGATGCTTTATACAGCTCTGTATCAGTTGTTATGGTCTGTACAGCTCTGTATCAGTTGTGATGTTCTGTGATGCTTTATACAGCTCTGTATCAGTTGTGATGCTCTGTACAGCTCTGTATCAGTCGTGATGCATAGCAGTTGTTTCACAACCTGCATTCTGCTTGTGTATATGATAAAGATTTGCCTATTTCATGTGTATCTGTTTTTAACTTAGAGAAAATAGTCATATCTATGCATTGTCATACCCTGAGTGCAAAACAGTGTTTGGAGATTTACTTAATATGTATCTGTTTTTAACTTAGAGAAAATAGTCATATCTATGCATTGTCATACCCTGAGTGCAAAACAGTGTTTGGAGATTTACTTAATAAAGAAGTGGGTTTATTATACACATGAATATATTTTTGTACGATGTAAGTATGCATGCACTGGTCCAGAATTTTGTGAGTGAACTATTCACCATTTGTCTTTCAATTATAATTTAATCCATGTTGTATTGAAAACACTATTTGGTGTGAGTGTGGTGTTTTGTGTTTCAGAGTGGCCATTACGAATACACGGGAGTAAGCCAAGCCCTGAGGTCAATCTGGAAGCATGAAGGACACAGAGGTGTTGTTTGACCCCCAGGACCAGAACCATATAAGTTACCTCATCCATCAACAGGGCTTTACAGTGGAATGGTGGCTACCTTAGTCAGAGATGCTCCATTTTCAGCGGTCTACCTCATGTTTTACTCGCAGAGCAAACAAGCTTTGGAGAAATGTAAGCAACTACCTAACTGTTGTGGTATATTCACTTCACCCTCACACCTTGGTGCACTTTGTCACCCTCACACTTGTGGTGCACTTACGTCACCCTCACACCTGTGGCGCACTTATGTCACCCTCACACTTGTGGTGCACTTTGTCACCCTCACACCTATGGTGCACTTATGTCACCCTCACACCCATGGTGCACTTTGTCACCCTCACACCTGTGGTGCACTTTGTCACCCTCACACCTGTGGTGCACTTATGTCACCCTCACACCTGTGGTGCACTTATGTCACCCTCACACCTGTGACCTAACAGATAGTGTAATTTGGTTACATCACAATATTAACAAGCCACACCTTTCATCTCTGCCTCTGCCTCTCCTCTTCATCTCTACCCCTGCCTCTCCTCTTCATCTCTACCCCTGCCTCTCCTCTTCATCTCTACCCCTGCCTCTCCTCTTCATCTCTACTCCTGCCTCTCCTCTTCATCTCTACCTCTGCCTCTCCTCTTCATCTCTACCCCTGCCTCTCCTCTTCATCTCTACTCCTGCCTCTCCTCTTCATCTCTACCCCTGCCTCTCCTCTTCATCTCTACCCCTGCCTCTCCTCTTTCCTCTCTACCCTGCTTCTCCTCTTCATCTCTACCCTGCCTCTCCTCTTCATCTCTACCCCTGCCTCTCCTCTTTCCTCTCTACCCCTACCTCTCTCATTCCTGCCCTCTCCTCTTCTCCACGTCTCTTTGTATGTCATTCTCCTCCCATCCCCTCCCCCCCTTCTGTGGCAGCTTTGGGCCTGCCTTCCCTCCCTCCAAGCTCTATCCTTCTTTGTAGCCTCTTCTCTGGGGCGATGGCGTCCATATTAACCCAACCGGCTGATGTAATCAAGACCCACATGCAACTGAAGCCAGATGTGAACATGAGTATTAAAAACACAGTCATGGGGATTCTCCAGTCCTATGGAGTAAGGGGGCTCTTTGCTGGCCTCACTCCCAGAGTGACCAGGAGGACTCTAATGGCCGCTTTCACATGGACATTCTATGAGCAGGCTAGTGTGGAGTGAGGGAGGAAAGAGAGAGAGAGGGAGGGAGGGAGGGAAAAAGGAGAGAGGGAGGGAAAGGGAGAGAGGGAAGGAGAGCAGATAGGAAGGAGAGGGGAAAGGGGAGCAGAGCGGGAGGGGAAGGGGGGGCAGAGCGGGAGGGGAAAGGGGAGCAGAGCGGGAGGGGAAAGGGGGGCAGAGCGGGAGGGGAAAGGGGAGCAGAGCAGGAGGGGAAAGGGGAGCAGAGCGGGAGGGGAAAGGGGAGTAGAGCGGGAGGGGAAAGGGGAGCAGAGCGGGAGGGGAAAGGGGAGCAGAGCGGGAGGGGAAAGGGGAGCAGAGCGGGAGGGGAAAGGGGAGCAGAGCGGGGGGGGAAAGGGGAGCAGAGCGGGAGGGGAAAGGGGAGCAGAGCGGGAGGGGAAAGGGGAGCAGAGCGGGAGGGGAAAGGGGAGCAGAGTGGGAGGGGAAAGGGGAGCAGAGCGGGAGGGGAAAGGGGAGCAGAGCGGGAGGGGAAAGGGGAGCAGAGCGGGAGGGGAAAGGGGAGCAGAGCGGGGGGGGGAAAGGGGAGCAGAGCGGGAGGGGAAAGGGGAGCAGAGCGGGAGGGGAAAGAGGAGCAGAGCGGGAGGGGAAAGGGGAGCAGAGCGGGAGGGGAAAGGGGAGCAGAGCGGGAGGGGAAAGGGGAGCAGAGCGGGAGGGGAAAGGGGAGCAGAGCGGGAGGGGAAAGGGGAGCAGAGCGGGAGGGGAAAGGGGAGCACAGAGGGAGAGGGAATGGAGAGGCTACACTGTAATGGTTGTTTTCCTATTATGCAGCTGGTGGTTCAAATATCACGGTTCACAAGTTGAGTTGGGTGGTGCCTACCTACACCTATGCAGTATGCATATCTGTCATGATGTGTGACAGACAGCCAAGATGTTGAAGAGTGTTATCCTTGAATATGGATGCCCCAGTAAATGAAATGAATTGGTTTTCTGGTAGAAGGTTGTTATTTATGTATATATTTGTGTACACCACATGCGAGGGAGAGCGGTGGTCGTAACAAACAAGCGGGGTCGCTAGATCTCACACCAGCAGCATCCGGCGTCATTTAAGGCAGGTGGTTATGTCTTTACGGCATGCCCAGCCCCACCCAGTAACCTTTCCGCATATTGCCGTTTCCGGATAGGTTATAAACTCAATAAATCTAAAGATGGCGTGTTGTGCGGTAGACGATGAGCTGAAAGAAGCAGCTAGAAGAAGCAGGTTAATCGACAGGCAGCTTGCTCAGGAAAAAAGAAACCTACGTCAGGAGATAAAAATTTTGCTGCTAGGGGCAGGGGAGTCGGGCAAAACCACTTTCCTCAAACAGATGCGTATTATTCACGGCGAGGACTATTCCGAACAGGACCGTCTTGAATTCCGCAGCTCCATTTACCACAACATCCTCAAAGGCATGAAAATCCTCGTAGAGGCGAGGAGGCGACTGCAGATACCTCTGTCGATACCACAATGCGAGGAGTACAGTCAAGTGATAACGAGCTATCATCGGACCGGGGAAATCACGCCGGAGGATTTCCAGGAGTACACGGAGGCCCTGGCAGCCCTTTGGAAGGACTCGGGGATTAGAGAAACGGAGAAGCGCAAGAACGAGTTTCAGCTCGTGAGTAATGCACCTGTCGTATCCACACCTGCACATGGGTGGGGTGGGCGTGTTGTGTTTCATTGGGCGGCCATCCTACCTGGTTTAGGCACACTTTATCTGGATCTGGATGATCTCATGGTGTATTGGCATTAAGTGGGGTGTGGGAACGTGTTTTGTTGTGTTTTGGAGGGGGGGGGGGGAACAATGGAGTAGGCCTTTACAGCTGTTCTTTAATCTTTAAAGGGGAAAAAGATAGTGTGTGTGTGTGTGTGTGGGGGGGGAGATGGATATGAAAATTAGTAGGGAGGGTTGGAAGAAGAGAGGCCATCATGCAATCATGTCAATGTTATGTGAGAGCTAATTAGTAACGAAGGTTGGTAGTGGGTGGAGTTGGCAGGTCTGTGTGTGTGTGTGTGTGTGTGAAGGTTTGTGATGTCACTGCACCACATCAACTGAACACACATACAACCACACATACATACACCACATACACATACCACTTACCACGTACAACATACACATACCACTTACACATTTACCACATACATTCAACACCACATGTGCACACCACACACACACACACACACACACACACACACACACATTAGGGTGACAACATGGCCTATCTTCTCAACAATTTGGACAGAATTGGCCATGTGGTAAGCGAGACTTGTGGTGATATTTGTAGTAGCAATTTAAAAGGTGTTGGCATCCTGTGCCTGATAGTCGCCAAGTAGCCTGCAATTAGTGGAGGTGTGGTTGCCAGTTGAATTATCAGGCATGTGATTAGATTGCTTGCAGTTATTCCAGTGCTACCCCCTCCCTCCTCCCTCCTGCTTCTCCTATTGCAGGGGTACATCCCTAACAAGGAAGATGTTCTGTATGCCCGCAAAGCGACAAGAGGGGTGTATGAATACCTCATCAATATAAAGGGTGTGCCATTCAGGTTTGTGGATGTAGGAGGCCAGAGGTCACAGAGACAGAAGTGGTTCCAGTGTTTTGACGAGGTCACTTCAGTACTGTTTCTTGTGTCGTCCAGTTCATTTGATCAGACGTTGCTGGAAGACAGGATCACAAATCGAATGGTTGAGAGCGTCAACATCTTTGACACAATAGTGAATAATCGCTGCTTTAGAACTGTTTCTATCATCCTGTTTTTCAACAAGACTGACCTTCTCATTGAAAAGATTAAGTACCAGAGTATCAAGGACTTCTTTCCAGACTTTGATGGCGACTCGAAGAACTTGGAACATGTGAAGAATTACCTTGTCTCAATGTTTAACTCAGTGCGCAAAGACCAGTCGCAAGATCTCTATCGCCACTTTACTACTGCTGTGGATACCGGGAACATTAAGGTCGTGTTTAACATAGTGAGGGACACTATTTTGACTCGCCATATTCAGGAGGTGATGGAGATACCATGACCTCTGCGTCTTCTGTCACACTCTTTTTAAAATGTTACAGTCACATTTGTAATTGTTTTGCACAGCAGGTTGTTTCAGACTTTCTGTTGCTGTAATTGATTTTGATAGTTTGTATGTAGGACAAATTTGGCATAGTTTGCATCTTGTACTGGGTATGTCACTTTTGTCATGCCAATCTCACCTCTCCACTCACTGATCCTGTCTCCCTCTTACTTTTTTCTGGTGGTTCATTTGTATTACTGTGTAAGTGCATACCATGGTACATTTCTTTGTTGGTGTAAATCTTGTGTTTTAACCCTTTGATGAGTGCAACTAAGTTAACATGCGCGGTATGGTATGCGGGAGTCAAGGAAACTCATGTATTGATAATATATACAGTTAAACATAATAAACTTTAAAAAGTTTGCTGTATTCAAGGCTGAACTCTGTTCAGTGTGTGCGTGAGTGTGTAAGGGAGAAAGGAAGAGACGCACTTTATAGTCTTCGTTCCCACACACAGTTTGTGTACGTACACACAGCAGAGATAATATATAGATCTCTGCACATAGCTACACGCTAACCTCTCTCTTCTCTACAAAGCCGTCTTAGGGTCGTATTAATCTTCATCGTCAGGCACGAACAAGTTGTAACGTTCTAACATCCCGGCAAACTCTTCACCCAATTTGCTTCCTACATACACGAACGGACCGACAACAAGGAAGAGCCTCAGGAGTCCCGCAGGTGTTCGGTATATCTTCAGTGGACGAGAAAAAAGGGCACCAGAGGGTGCGTAGGCTCCACTGGTGCCGAAACGTCTACAGAGCACGCCCAACCTCGAGCTCATCCTTTTTTTTTTTTCCGTTGTGTGTTTTGACGGTCACACGATCAAGTGTTACGCATCACGTGGATTGGAAAACCCGTCCCATGGCTTCGGTGCTACCGTTTGTTCGCGGAGTCGACTTCTCAAGGAACGAATTCCCGGTTAGTTCTGGGTCTAGTTGGCCCGTGGTACATAGACAATCATTCTTATCCACAATACAGAATGGCAGGTTTTCGCCGAAGGTTACAGAGATGAGCAATCTCAGGTGGCTGAGACTGAAGTGGTCCAACCTGTCGCAGCTACCGAAGGAAATTGATCAGTTTAAAAAACTGGTAGGCCCGTGGGGTTTCTTCGTCGTGTGCACGTAGTAACGTAATGACGTAACCTATACAGGAGGCGCTGAATGTATCTCACAACCAGCTGAAGGACCTACATGGGGGAGACATTCCGAGCATCAATACATTAAGAGTACGCGTGTGTGTGTGTGTGTGTGTGTGTGTGTGTGTGTGTGTGTGTGTGTGTGTGTGTGTGTGTGTGTGTGTGTGTGTGTGTGTGTTGTGTGTGTGTGTGTATGTGTGTGTGTGTGTGTGTGATACCAGGGTACTTGGAGGAGAGAGGGTAGAAAGATATGATATACATATGCCTTCATGCCAAACTTACTCCATGCCACACTCACTCCGTGCCACACACCTCCATGCCACACCCACTGCATGCCACACCCACTCTGTGCCACACTTACTCTGTGCCATACCCACTCCTCCATGCCACACCCACTCCTCCATGCCACACCCACCTCCATGCCACACCCACTCCATGCCACACTCTCTCCGTGCCACACCCACTCCTCCATGCCACATGGTGTAGGTATTCAATGCTAACCATAATCAACTGAGTGATGAAGGTATGCCCGCTAATCTCTTCTGTGGGAAGGAACTGGTCACAGTGGTAAGGACTATTCCCATCCCTGCTTAGGTGATATGTTTCACCACCTGCTCATTTGACCCTCCTGCCTCTGTGTCATTACCTGCTCATGTGACCCTCCTGCCTGCATCATTACCTGCTCATGTGACCCTTCTACCTGCATCATCACCTGTTCATGTGATCCTCCTACCTGCATCATCACCTGCTCATGTGACCCTCCTACCTGCATCATCACCTGCTCATGTGACCCTCCTACCTGCATCATCACCTGCTCATGTGTTCTAACAGGATGTCAGTCATAACAACCTTGTCAAGGTGTGTGCTCTGTGGGGTGCCTTAATTAATGGTGTCATTGAAATTGCTTACTATCAGAAATGTGTCCTAATTTTAATACTAGTCATTGTATAGGGTCAGTAGGTACTGCCCAGTGGTCTGGGCAGTATGGCTGGTGTACACACCCCCTCCCAAAGACACTACTGGGCACAGGTGTACCTAGGTAGACCTGACATGCCTCTAGTTTAGTCCTATTCCTCCCTCCTTCTACCCTTCCTCCAACAAACATTCCTTGGATGTGTGGTGTTCACATAAAAATATTAGTATGAGGGCTGGTGGGTGTTTATTAAGTATGAGGGCTGGCGGGTGTTTATTAAGTATGAGGGCTGGCAGGTGTTTATTAAGTATGAGGGCTGGTGGGTGTTTATTAAGTATGAGGGCTGGCGGGTGTTTATTAAGTATGAGGGCTGGCGGGTGTTTATTAAGTATGAGGGCTGGTGGGTGTTTATTAAGTATGAGGGCTGGCAGGTGTTTATTAAGTATGAGGGCTGGTGGGTGTTTATTAAGTATGAGGGCTGGCGGGTGTTTATTAAGTATGAGGGCTGGTGGGTGTTTATTAAGTATGAGGGCTGGTGGGTGTTTATTAAGTATGAGGGCTGGCGGGTGTTTATTAAGTATGAGGGCTGGTGGGTGTTTATTAAGTATGAGGGCTGGCGGGTGTTTATTAAGTATGAGGGCTGGTAGGTGTTTATTAAGTATGAGGGCTGGTGGGTGTTTATTAAGTATGAGGGCTGGTGGGTGTTTATTAAGTATGAGGGCTGGTGGGTGTTTATTAAGTATGAGGGCTGGGGGGTGTTTATTAAGTATGAGGGCTGGTAGGTGTTTATTAAGTATGAGGGCTGGTGGGTGTTTATTAAGTATGAGAGCTGGTAGGTGTTTATTAAGTATGAGGGCTGGTGGGTGTTTATTAAGTATGAGGGCTGGGGGGTGTTTATTAAGTATGAGGGCTGGCGGGTGTTTATTAAGTATGAGGGCTGGGGGGTGTTTATTAAGTATGAGGGCTGGGGGGTGTTTATTAAGTATGAGGGCTGGCGGGTGTTTATTAAGTATGAGGGCTGGCGGGTGTTTATTAAGTATGAGGGCTGGCGGGTGTTTATTAAGTATGAGGGCTGGTGGGTGTTTATTAAGTATGAGGGCTGGCGGGTGTTTATTAAGTATGAGGGCTGGCGGGTGTTTATTAAGTATGAGGGCTGGCGGGTGTTTATTAAGTATGAGGGCTGGCGGGTGTTTATTAAGTATGAGGGCTGGCGGGTGTTTATTAAGTATGAGGGCTGGGGGTGTTTATTAAGTATGAGGGCTGGCGGGTGTTTATTAAGTATGAGGGCTGGTGGGTGTTTATTAAGTATGAGGGCTGGTGGGTGTTTATTAAGTATGAGGGCTGGTGGGTGTTTATTAAGTATGAGGGCTGGTGGGTGTTTATTAAGTATGAGGGCTGGGGGGTGTTTATTAAGTATGAGGGCTGGTAGGTGTTTATTAAGTATGAGGGCTGGCGGGTGTTTATTAAGTATGAGGGCTGGTGGGTGTTTATTAAGTATGAGGGCTGGCGGGTGTTTATTAAGTATGAGGGCTGGTGGGTGTTTATTAAGTATGAGGGCTGGTGGGTGTTTATTAAGTATGAGGGCTGGTGGGTGTTTATTAAGTATGAGGGCTGGCGGGTGTTTATTAAATATGAGGGCTGGTGGGTGTTTATTAAGTATGAGGGCTGGTGGGTGTTTATTAAGTATGAGGGCTGGCGGGTGTTTATTAAGTATGAGGGCTGGCGGGTGTTTATTAAGTATGAGGGCTGGTGGGTGTTTATTAAGTATGAGGGCTGGTGGGTGTTTATTAAGTATGAGGGCTGGCGGGTGTTTATTAAATATGAGGGCTGGCGGGTGTTTATTAAGTATGAGGGCTGGCGGGTGTTTATTAAGTATGAGGGCTGGCGGGTGTTTATTAAATATGAGGGCTGGCTGGTGTTAGAAGATGTTGTACTGTTCATTATTTCGATTTAATGAACGTGTCTAACCTGTATTGTTAGGTATCTGAGGATCTTGCTCAGGGCAGGAATATCATAGCGTTGTCTCTTAGCCATAACAAGATTGTAGCTGTTCCTGGAAGTGTAAGCTGAGTTGCTGCAAGTGCAAGTGATGGTAACTCCCCTCCCCCTCCTCCCCCTCCCTCCCCCTCCCCCCCCCCTTTTTTTTTGAAAAGGTGTTTACTAACTTATCTGGAGTACAGTTCATTGACCTCAGTGATAATGAGCTACGTAAGTTTTTAAGGCTGGGGAGGAGAGTAGTTGACTAAGTTAGGAGCAGGCGAGGTGGAAAAGATGGAGGGAGGAGACAAGCAGAAGGGATCGTTTAGTTTTCACATGTGTATTCTTCTTAGAGAACTTACCGCCTCAGATCAGGAGATTGGAGCATCTTCAGTACTTGGTGAGCAGCAATACAATATGGTTTGGTTTTTCATATATGCCACCACCATAACCACAGAGTTTGGCCAACAACCCACTCCAGCACTTCACTTTTAAGTAAGTGTGGGTGCATTGTTACGTCGGTCGCTATGGTGAAACTTTACTTTTTCTATCTGTGTCACAGGATGCTGGAGAAGCTAACATCCCTGACCTACCTGAACCTGTCCAACACTGGGGTAAGTGTTTGGTGTGTGCGTGCGCCTTTTGTGTGGTATGTCAGATGACTGGTGCATGATGTCATGTGCGTAGTTGTATGGGGATGCCCACTGGGTCAGGTGACCATTGCATGATGTCATGTATTTCATATTAATAACCACCTGTGGCGTGGAGACATGGGAGGCAAAGTATCACCTTTCATCGTTTTTAATAAATAAATTAATTTGGTATATTATCAGTAACATTCTTTCAGCGGGACTTTTCCAATACTCCACACCTTGATAAGCTGGTCCATCTCACAGGTGAGGAAAGAAAGGTTGAAGTGCTTTATTTACCATTCTTTTCATCAGATGTGGACATGTCTCACAATAATCTTTCGAGAAGTATGTGTGTGTTAGTGTAACTACTTTGGATGCGGGCAATGTGTTTTTTTATGCTTGTGTGTATGCGAATGTGTGTATGCAAGTCTGTCGTCGGGTGTATGTGTGTGTGTGGGTAGGATGTGTTATTGTGTGTGGATGGATATGTGTGCGTATGTGTGTGTGTGTGTATGTGTGTGTATGTGTATATGTGTGGATGTGTTTGCAGCTGTAGGGACCTAAG